>JAHWFP010208771.1:196857-235260 GCA_023313725.1 Lithobius niger | reverse complement strand
CTTATGTGTGACATTCTTCTAGTTTCATCTTAATTGTGACAAAATTTTCCTTTTTCCTTTGTTATTGTGACAAAATTTCCTATTTTTCATCTTTATTGTAACAATTTTTCCCTTTTTTCATCTCTATTGTGACAGAATTTCCCTTTCTGATTTTAATTGTTTCAAAATTTCCCTTTTCATCTTTATTGTGACAAAATTCCTCTTTCTTCGTATAGTGTGAGAAAACTATCCATTTTCATCTTTATTTTGACGAAATTTCACTCTTTTCATTGTGCCAGAATTTTTCCTTCATTCGTCTGTGTTGATACCAACTTAGTCATCTTACATGTGGCAAAATTTTCTTTTGGTCGGTTAGCAAAGTGTAGCAAAGTGTAGCAAAGTTTGCCTTTTTCGTCTTTATTGTGACAAAATTGTCTATTTTCATTTTAATTGTGGAAAAATCCCCTTTTAATCTTAACTATGACAAATTACCCTCTTTTCATGTGCATTATGACAAAATTTCGTTTTCATCTTAATTTTTAAAATACTTAACATTTAACGTATTGTGAAAAGGTTTTCCTTCATTCATTTTAATTAGGTCTCAAATCACGTTCACAAGGCT
Source organism: Lithobius niger (assembly GCA_023313725.1). NCBI lineage: Eukaryota > Metazoa > Arthropoda > Chilopoda > Lithobiomorpha > Lithobiidae > Lithobius > Lithobius niger. The sequence continues at coordinate 234,659 of JAHWFP010208771.1, read as the reverse complement.
ACGTCAAATCTCCACACCATGTTGCATAAATGAATAGGCCTACTCTCGAACATAATTCTCTGTTAGCTGCTACTTATGAAATTAAAACGGCTGGTCAAAATTGGCCTAAAAGCTCACAATTATGCCTAAAATCTAAAACTAGGCCTAAATGTTAACACATTTTTAACCAGCAATTGTGATTAATAAGTACGGATGCAAACCTATTTACGTTGCCCTTTGGACTTAAATGTCAGACTGCCTGAGCGAGGAATTGAACCCACAACCTTTGAAACCGAATGCGGAGTTCCTACTGCTGAGCCACTGCAGTAGGAATGCAGTATTCGGTGTCAAAGGTCGTGGGTTCAATTCCCCGCTCAGGCAGTCTGAAATTTAAGTCCGAAGGGCAACGTAAATAGGTTTGCATCCATATTCATTTAACCCTTCTCGAGCCCATATAGGTTTCCATCCTGAAGTAATTGTGATGGTTACTATACTTTTAGATTATAATATAAAATAATAATAGAGATCGCTATAGAGCAACGTCAAGTGACGCCATTTTGGCCACGAGATACCATTTGGAGGTAATAGCTACAAGGTGCACTAGATTAAAATGTAAGGCAAAAAAAAGGCAATTCTAGTCAAGACAGTGCTTTGAGAGCGGATTTCTTAGGCTTAAAAAAAAACGTTGTTTTCTCCCACAACAAAAATCGCGTGTTACAGGCTTAAGAAATCCAGTCTAAGGCTTCAGTAAGACGACCTTCTTTTCGCCCTCCAGTGCCCCTTGCAGCTAACCCAGTTACTGGCTCCACCATAGAGTTATACACAATAACCCTACGTCATGTCACTGCTCTATTGCTATGCGTGATAGAGGTGTGCGCCTCAACATTGCCAAAAGTGGCAGAAATGTACAGAAAACCTGTTGGGCTTAGGTAGTCGCTGTATCCGCTTGTTTAGCTTAACAATTGACGGGAAGGGCCATAGAGACCGTAGCGCCCAAAGTAAGTAAGCTCCAACAGAGTCATATTTAGTCTTCTATTTATTGCAGGTTGAAGTAGTTAAGATGGTCCTGGGCTGAGAATTTGTTCCAGGGTTGGGAAAAATTAAGTTTTTCAGATGTTGGTGCAAAAGTCGAAGCTGTGTTCTCGCATCCTAGTGGATGATAATTGGAAAAAGAAATTTCAAGAAGTCGTGTTCAAGGAATCGTGTTCCCAGGGTATGATGACGCTCATAGTGCGCAAAAGGTTGTGAAGGTAGCGACAGCGCTTGGTAAAGTAGCGGAAAGTTCCCACCAAAACGTGAAGTGATTTTAGATAAACGGGGGGCGGGGCCGCCCCCGGGGGCGGGGGGAGACACTTGGATGCAGTATTCTAAGTGCGTTCTGATGAACGAGTTGATGAGGAATTTGGGTATAGTGACATGAAGGAGATAGTTCCCAAATTGTCTGGCTTTCAAAATTTCACCGCCAATCAGTGGAAGCCCTGATTCTCGGTGAAATCTTGAGTCCAGAGTCGATAAGGACTCAAAGGACATGGATTTGGTCGGCAGCAGGAAGTAGGGAGAATCCAGCTTGCACTTTCGCTTTGCGTTGTGCGTCCCAAGATGCAGAACCTTGCATTTAGAATAGTGGAATGCTAACCCAATGCAATTGACCCAAGTAGTTAATGAAGGAGGTCCAGTGTTCAGTAGCAGTCAAGGGTTTGGTGAGACAAGGCTGTTCTTTGCCAAATCCTTGCACAGGCATTGTTAAGTGGGAGAATGGAGTTGAACTATTGAATTAGGGCAATGTGCAGGATTTTTTCAAAGAGCTTAGAATAATGGAGAGGAGTCTAATTGCTCTATACTTAGGGGCAATAGAAGTGGGAGCTATAGTAATAACGTTCGCGTGTTTCCAGGAATTGGGAAAAAGACCTTCGTGGAGGCAGTTATTAAGGATAATGGCTCTGCCTTTATAATGGCCTTATAATGGATAATGGCTAAGAATTCACACATTCTTTGAAAAGTACCGAGTGGTGGTTATCTGGGCCAGAAGAGGTAGATGGATTCAGTGCAACTAAACACTGTTGTACTTGAATAATAGGAAAAGTTGCGTATGGTCTACGGGTTGATATCTTCAGCAATGTCTGAGGCGGAGGTTAAGGATATCCTGTCTTGGTTGATAATGCAATTCAGGACCTTGTGTCACTTGTTGATGTCACTGTGGAGTTTCTTGGGATTAGCTTTTCTCTCGTTAGGGAGGGATCTTTCAAGATCACGCTTAGAGATAAGGACCTCCTGCGAAGCTGCATTCAAAACAGGAATATGAAGATTCAGATTCACAGGTGAAGGGTTTTCTTTGTAAGGCGTTAGTTTTTTTGTTGTTGTAGTTGATGGAAGTTTTGATTCCACGAGTAAGTCATAGCAGCCTAGAAGAAGATTGGCTCATGGAACGGGGACGAATGTACCTGCGGGTGTCACTCGATACAGTATCCATAAGGAGTCATTAGCTGAGAAGCCAGAGAATTTATCTTTCTTGTCAGTACTGTTGATCATGCTGAGAAGTCTGCTCTGGAATAGTTTGGGCATTCAGAGTTTCGAATTATTCCGGTTTGAGAAAGAAAAGTATGAACGGAATATTGGAACATGGTCACTTCAGCCAATGGGTGAAATCGGCTCGACGCTCCTAATATTGTGCTGAGATCACACGATTGATCAGTGATCACACGATTGAGAAAGCTAGGTTTGCAGGAAACGCAGTAGTGAGTTGTGAATGCCACGTGCTATATAAGTGATGCGTTGAGAATGATTTCAAGGAAGTCAGATACAACCTGAGGACTTTTGGTGTAGTAGTGTTGGGAAGTTGAAATCTCCCACAGTTACTAAAAGTTGCATATTTGCGGAAGGGATAGTTTTTTTAATGTAGGTTAAAAAAATCATCAGCTGCTTTGGTGAAAAGAAGTTCGCACCACTTATAAATGCAACAGGTCCTCAACGCTTGGACTATTCAGGTAAATTATGTTGCAGCAAAGAGCCTTCCATTCACTGGAGGCATGAGAATGGACAACAAGATCAGAAATAGGGAGTTTGGAACATGTGAGTAAAAAAACACCACCCATCCTGTCCCTGGGTCTTTCGCATCTGTGATCACTAAGCCATTGAATTGGAGGAGACTGTTAAAAACACGTGGTTTACAGTGGGTTTCCGTAACTCCAATGATATCATCATCCTCATGGTAAAAGTGAATGAGTAAATGTTCGTGAATTCTGTTGCAAACTGACTCTGCATTTAGCAGAATGCAATTAACGTCAATTTTTTTTGTTGAGTTAAATCGTTGGTTCCTTCCTTCAGGACAAGATTTGGGCCGAGTTTGAAGTTGGCGGATGAAGCAACGAATTGGTCATCCCGTTCTAAGTCAATGAATGGCTTCACATCCTATGTGTTTATTGTGTTTGCGGTGTATCTCGGTGTATCTCGCGGCTACGTCTTTCTGGAGGGGGTGGCTTTAATCTATGGCCGCCATTGTTTTCGTAACCATCTCGGATATCAACAAGGCACTCTGATACTGAAAACGTACAATCGATTATCCGTGTTCGTTCTGCGGAGAACTCAAGATAGGCCGTGGACACTATACCAACGCTTGAGTTCGTGCATCAAGTCGAACGTTTTGTTGCCTAAGATTTTCGAGTTCTCTGTTAGTTGTTGGGAAGGGAAGAGGAGTGTGGGCAGCCACGTTTGCATTAAACCAACATCCGGCCTACCTTATAACCTTCCGCCTGCCTTATAACAGCCACGCGTCGATCGCATCCGCGCATTTACCATAGCCAAGGTCAACTGAGACAGTAGTTTCGTTCTTCGCAGCGAAGAACGTAGCTACAGTCTCAGTTGGCATTGCGGCTAACGGATAAGGCAGCGTGAACGCATTGATCGTGTCGTCAAAAACCGGAATGATTCTTGTATTTTAAAATCACGATTTATAATTTTCTAAACTAGTGTCTTATAATTTTGCTTCGGCGATCTATTGGAATAATTAATTTTATGTTTTACTGCATTAGTCTTTTAGATTTTTGACCTTATAGTAATTGCTAGCAAACGAATAAAATTAGTACTGTGCACACACAGATGAAACTTCAAGGTCATTGTATGCGCGCAAAGGATCATATACGTTAAAGTTTCCCAATATTCAATAGAAAATCTCCTAAACGCCAGATTTTAAAACGAATTTTTAGCAAGGGAAAGACTAACGGTAAGTGCATAGACCTTTAGGGCCGTACTTGATGTGGAGGATCGAGAAAAATGGCGCTGGGAGGTATATCCCTTTAATGTTATGTTAGAATATGAATCGCAGAATCGCAGAATTAGAATCGCAGAATCAGAACTGCAGAATCATCAATTACAAAATCATTAACGCTTTGATAATACGTAAGACACCTGTCATTTGCTAGATTGGTAGATAGGTAGACAGTTAGATGGGTAGAGAGGTAGTAAGGTTGATAGGTAGATAGGCAGACAGGTTGATAGATAGATATGTGGTAGAGAGATAGGTCGAGATGGATAGATAAGCATATTGCACCTTGCAATTTTCTGTGTTCTATTAACATCATCTTAGCGCTGTTACTCAAATTACCGGAGCATGGCTTGGCCTGGTCACGCCAGGCAGCGCTTATTGTCCGAATCCATCACTCTACTTGTCAGATTAGTGCACTTTAACGGCTGCCCCTCCCAACACAACAAAACCCCGCGTTAGCGTGGGAAACGAATGGCGCAAATTAGCCGTAAAAGACGCTGCAAATAAACGACTTGGAGCTAATTTATTTCACGGGAGTGAAGAGAAGAGAAAAAAGTTTTAGTGCTCCCCAAGTTATTACGATAAACACGAAAACAGTAATAAAACTAAAATAATGACTGTCGTAAGAATTGTTTGTTGTTGTGCGTGCAAAAGCATTAACAGACGTGCCTCGCCGCATTTCTAGATTAAATAATCGCGTTAATACTCGACGGCAACAACAAGAATCAATAATCAACGCCGTTGCCGCAAGTTCGTGGAAAGGCACGGGTTGTTGGGAAAAATCTCCTCGCCGCTGATCATTGTGCAGTATTAGTTGGTGTGTTCTGCGCGCTCCTCACGGTGGAACAAACTATATCCTAAGACGAGCCAGCTTTGTAGATGTGAGTAATTGGATGAAGTGAGTTCAAAATTACGTTATAATCGAACAAACATACAAACAACTCGGTATAGCTGCTTTGTTTCCGTTAAGTCGTACCTTGTTTACTGAGAACTGCGACTATAATAAAGGTGATTTTCAAATGTCAGACGTTGTTTGCAAAGGTCTCTAAAGAATTATTTGTCAGGTTTTGGAACTTCTACGATTTCGAAGAATTAAACAGTCTGCATTACAGACTGGCCTTGCGAGGAGACAAGATACACTAATGTGAAAAAGACCGAAAAGACAACCCCGTCGGCCCCGATACAACCGTAACTCGAACCTAGGTTACTTAGCCGGGCCGGTAGTGTTACGCGAAATTCGAAATTTCCAGCCGAGTTCGAGTTTGACTTCCTTGTGTAAACTCGCCTCGATCTGAGAACTTCGAACTCGAGCTTTCCGAGTTTCTATTTTTTTTTTTACTTTTAGCAAAAAAAAAAAAAAAAGGTCTATAATTATTTTCGACAATTTGAAGCATAATTACCACCTTTTTATTTCGTCCAATTTCATAGCTGGAAGCCTTCTCGTTATCTCGGTATCGATAAATAATCACCCTATGGGATTTAACATGGGGATGAGCGAATTAGTTAGCTAGTAGCACATTTCCAACGTTATTGAGGGTCAGATTTTGCATTGAAAGCAGCTTAGCTGGCATTCCTACACGAGTTAATTTTTGTCAGGTTGGTCATTGCTCTCGATTTCAAGACAATTTAAGCTTTTGTACCGCATTATTATTTTTCCCCAAGTACCTGAAATGTGCCAAACTATGCTTCAGGATTTCGTTAAGTCCTTCAAGATCTCGTTCGACGCCCACATCTCCGCAAATTTCCCACATCTTGTTACATTTTTCATTAGGTAATTTATGCCGAAGTTGTTGTTTTATTGACGCACATTTTAAAGTCTATCAAATGATATTTATTGTTATAGCCTACTTTACGATATTTCTATAGTGTTATTGTTCAATAACTCTTTATTTATTTTGTTGTTAATATATGTATTCACTTCATTGTCTATTATTATTATTATTATTATTTATTCTATTTATTTATTTTTTTTCCTGCGACTGATCCTGCATGCACATGTTCAATTTGGTTTAGTCTAAATTGTGTTTTGTAACTTATTTTGCCTATATTGATTTATATACTTGACACTCTGTGAACTTATATGCCTGCATGTATTTTCCTTTTTTTCTTTACGTAACTGCTTTCATTCTTTGAATTGCAACCGTAAATCCTGTAATGCCCTTTGGGCGCTTGGCTTTTACTCATTAAAGTTAAAGTTACGGGATATTAGACACTGACGCTATGGCGTCGCGCTACAATGGTTTACAACCTCGACAATTGAATTGATGTGATGTTTGTTGTGATGTTTGTTGCTTAACTTGGCGCGACACACTAGCGTGTGTCTAAATTTTGTTGTCGAGTACAATATCTACGTTTTAATGCAAGGATCAGCGTGCAAAATTACACATGTGATAAAAGTCATGCTTTAGAGCCAAGTTTTTAATTGTGACGTGCGCCAACGATCCTTAGATTCTTTTCTACGTGATCGCGTGAATGGAGCAAAGAGCTCATGTGGTTATCGGCTACAGGTAATGTTTTGTGACAGTGCTAATGTGTGATTGGTACTTTGTATTTTAGACGATGCCATAAAACGTTTCACGCGCTAATAAAAGAAAAAAAAACCCATGCGTGCGTTCCTGAGAACTACTTAATTAATTTTTAGTGGCCTTATTTTAAATTCTGTCCGGCGGGAAATAATTTTCGTGTTTTCGTAATTTCCTGGACATTCGGTTTTAAATTGTTTCCGATTACCGTAAGCAGGTTTTTTTTTTCTCGCATTATTAACCGCTGAGAGAGGACACCCGTACAATCATTGATAACTTACTAAATTTAGTAAGCAAATTCATGAACGGCTAACCAGTGAATGTTGTGCTAACTGTTCGACCAGTAGAAAGTGAAGCCATTCAGATCTGAAGTTGCTGGGTGGGGTCGGGGAGAAGAAGGAGACCAACCGTCATCTATTTCAACCATCTCTCTATCTGCGGTGGGTGAGTGGGGGGGGGGGGGGGGAAAGAGGGTATACGAATCAGAGGGATAGCAAAGACAAATAGTTGAAGGGGGGTGTGAAGGCCTAAAGTTCAGATCGAATACCATTTTATTTTGCTTATTTCTATCCTTTCACCACATTTTTAATAGTTAGGCCCGTCCTCCCCCCCCCCTTGGCGTCATGGCTACGGCTGGGAGCGCCTCAAAAGCTAAGCCCCCACCCCCCTCCCACACACACACACACACACACACACCCACCCACCAGCATATTTTCGTCCTTAAGCTGAATAGTCAGCACGAATATCTATTGTGCAAGGGTTCCGGTCCTCAACCAACCCCTGAACATTTGGGTGGAGAAGAACCCTGGAAATGGCTCGATCGTGTTGATTTTGTCGCATGAACGCAATGATGATTATGACATGTGCTCACTTATTGTGACAGGAGCGCAAGTGTCGTGAGGGACAATTCCTTACAAAATTGGAAGAGTGGCAGTCTCTAAGCAAAACTAATTCTCCGTCCCGTGATAACGTTATCAATTGAAAAGGTCGTTAATTAGAATATTTCTTTTCCTCTTTTCTCCATCTCTTGCTTTCTCTCTTTCTCTGATTTCGGAGCTATATAATTCTCCAGTAGAGAGTAACACAAGTTCAAAAAGGTTTAAGGGACTGGTCATGCCCCCCCCCCCCCGGGGGGGGGGGGGGGGGGTGGAGGAAATGAAAAAAAAGAAAAATGAATGAATGTGAGATCCTGAAAAAAAATCTTGACCCCCACCCCCCACTCAAGTTCCAGAATAATGTAATCCCCCATCCCCTCCAAAAATGCGCTTTTCGTCTGCCTAATGAGACTTGTCTACAGATGATTCTTGTAGCCAAGATTAGTGCTATAGCCAAATTAAGTAAGTATACCTCTCCACACCGACAGTTGTAAGGAAAATTGTCTCATTTTTAACGAAAAGACATGTTGGGTTAAAAATGTTCTGTAAAATGTTCCTTACACCCATCTCTTGTCGACAACCATACAATAAGTATGATGAACACACTGTTTGCTTGTATAACCGCATCCATAACATAATCAGCTCCTGAAAGACAGAAAAAGCCAAGAAACCAGGTGCCAAGTTCTTCTACAAAGTCCTTTATACAAAGTACTTGCAGTAATGGTAGTAATAGATTTAAACCTTGTAAACACTCACATGTGCGGCGTCTGGGGGCTGCCCCCCAGAAGTTGAAGCGTTTTTGAAATTTTGACTGCCGAAAGTGCCATTTTTTAGGTCCAAAAATGACTTTTTCTTCCAGTTGGTCGGTACTTTTTCGAACCACCCCTTCTTGACGGGACCTGCGAAATGTAAGAGGCCCCCCCCCCCCCCCCCGACGATAAATAATGACCGGTCCCTAAAGTAGAATATGGTCGTGAATGGCGATACGGGCTGATTCTGACGAGTGGTTCCGTTTTGTCCAGTCATGGGTCAAGACCAAAGTTTCGATTCACGAGTAGAAACGAGGTCCAAAACATGCCTAATCCAGGAACGCAGGCATGGAGGGAAGAGGGGCTTCGACAGCGTCGTATACACATTCAGTACATAGCATGACATCCCATGGCTTCCAATGTTCCTCCTCCCCCTCCCCAGTTATATATCCGCCATCTCTTGGATCTATAATGTGGTTTTTCCCAATTACGTGCTAACACTGAAAACTTCCTGTGGCTAGAGCAGATTGCTTCCCGTTCCCGCACTACAACTTTCCATCTCAGTTGGCCTTGTTACTACTGTCACTATAGCTTTCCGATGGCAGCAATAGATGGCGCCCCGTGCCTGTACTATATCTTTCCATCTAAGGTCGCATTGTTCTGTTCCAATGGCGATTATAGTTGGCACCTCGGTCTCGCACTCTAACTTACCAGTGGCGATATTGAAACCAGTGGTCGTGATTATACTTATTTTATTATTTTATATTATATTAGTATTATATTTATTAAAAGTGGCTTGTTTTCTATCCGATTAACGGTTTAAAATGTGAGTTAGATGAAGCCAAAAGCACCAGCATACATTGGTTTAGGCCACTAAAAATTAACTAAGTGGTTCTTGGGAGCGCACGCATGGGTTTTTTTTTTTTTTCACGCATCACGCATCGGCAATTTCATGAAACATTTTCTGGAGCCGATGACCACGTCACCTCTCTGTTCCATTCACATGAACGCCTCGAAACAAATCTAAGGGTCGTTCAGAGACATGTCACGACTAAAAACTTGGATCTGAAGAATGACTTTTGCCGACATGTGCAACTTTTGCACGCTCATCCTGAAATTAAAACACAGCAAAATATACAACACAACAAAAAATGTAAGCTACTGATTTTGTTTTGTTTGGTAAGAAAAAAAAAAGCCGTCGCATGCATCCGAAAAATCACGAATACAACATAAAAAAAAAACCACCGCCCGCTCGTGTCAATTTTTTTAGTACGACTCCCGAGAACCAATTAATTAATTTTTAACGGCCTTATAACAACAGAAACATGAAGAAATAACACTTGATATTTCGCTCGCTTAATGTGCGAGCTCTTTCAAGAGGACGAGAAAATGGTTCAAATTATGTGGCACGCAGCATTTGTTCAAATTTTAAACTGTTTTATCTTCCTCTTAAAGGGATATACCTCCCAGCGCCATTTCTCTCGATCCTCCACATCAAATACGGCCCCAAAGGTCTATTTACTTACCGTTAGTCTTTCCCTTGCTAAAAATCCGTTTTAAAACGTGGCGTCTATTGTGCGCGCAGCGTAACTTGAGTTTGCAGGTATTTTATGAACGGCTACGTCTTCCTGAAGGGAGCGGCTTTAATCGAAGGCCGCCATTGTTTTGTAACCATCTAGGATATCAACAAGGTGCTCTGCTGTCGAAAACATACAATCGATTATCTGTATTTTTTCTGGGGCGAACTCGAGATAGGCCGCGGACACTATAGGAGATTTTCTAATGAATATTGGGGAACTCTATTTACGTTCTTCGAGAACGCATATGATCCATTACGTGCCTACATTGACCTTGAAGTTTTATCTATATGTTCGCAGTATATACTAATTTTAATCGTTTGCTAGTAATTACTATGAGATAAAAAATCTAAGGGACTATGCAGTAAAAATTAAAAGTAATTATTCCAATAAATCGCCGAAGCAAAATTACAAGACACTAGTCTAGAAAATTATAAATTGAGAGTTTAAAATACAAGAATCATTCCGGTTTGTGACGACACAATTAATGGGTTCACGCTGGCTTGTCTATTAATAGGCGCAATGCCAACTGAGATAGTAGTTTCGTTTTTCACTGCGAGGAACGAAGCTACTGTATCAGTTGACCTTGACTATGGTAAATGCGCGGATGCGATCGACGCGTAGCTGTGATAAGGCTGGCGGTATGTTGCTTTAAAAATTCCGCGTAATTAGCGAAACAACATATCGAGTGCTACTTCTTCAGGTTTCTTTTGTTATAAACCAACGTAGCGAGTGCTTTTGGCTTCATCTAATTGGTATTTTGTCGAGCATTCACTTCCCGAAATGCTTTATGTCTCCCCAGTCAACTACTGAGCTGTAAAAATTGCTTCAGTCAACACTTTTGCGGGTAGGCGAAAGAAAAATTCATTTTTAGTTTAGCATCCTAACCTTTTCAGAACACGGGCGTGGAAGGCAATTTTTTATTATTTTTTTTAATTTAGAAAAACAGAAGCCAGCATTATTTATTTTGCAAGGGCAAATTTTTTTGTCATTCAGAAACGCAAAACTCGTATACACCAAAAAAAAAAGCAAAAAAAAAAAAACTGTTCTACAAGAAGATGTGATTCATTTTTTTGGCGAAGGAACGTTCTTTCTTTTACGTTTATTTTTTTCCAACTTTTGCTACAATGATTGGCAGATCTTCTCTCGAACATTATTAAATGCTTTTCGCAGCCACATTAAAAACAAACACCGTTTTGTATGTTTTGCTGGTGAAATAAAATGATAGCAAGCCAGAATGGTACACATAAACACACAAAAAGCGAGCGTCAAAACATAAATTACTCTAAACAGAGGTAATCCACTCAACAACAAGCGTAAATAATAATAGTAAAATGGACCTAAGCCGGGAAGACCGTCAATACGGAACCTGACTAGGTGTGGCACAATAATCGATAATTCGACAATATCGCGATAAAAATTTTCGTTGATTATCGTATCGCACTTTTGCTGAGTTATCGAATTATCGTGCAAACCCCGATGCTTAAAGCAACATCCGGCCTGCCTTATAACCGTCCGCCTGCCTCACAACAACCACGCGACGATCACATCCGCGTATTTACCACAGCTAAGGTCAACTGAGACGGTAGCTTCGTTCCTCGCAGTGAAAAACATAGCTACTGTCTCAGTTGGCATTGCGCTTAATAGCCCAGCCACCGTGAACGCATTGATTGTATCGCCAAAAACCGGAATGATTCTTGTATTTTAAAATCACGATTTATAATTTTCTAGACTAGTGTTTCGACGATCTATCGAATTGTGTTTCGACGATCTATTGGAATAATTAATATTGATTTTTACTGCATTAGCCTTTTAGATTTTTCGTTTCATAGTAATTACTAGCAAACTATTAAAATTAGTACTGCGCACACGCAGATAAAACTTCAACGTCATTGTAGGCGGGACGAACTTAAATAAAGTTAGTAATATTCAACAGAAAATCTCCTAGAAGCCACATTTCAAAACGGATTTTTAGCAAGGGAAAGACTAACGGTAAGTAAATAGACCTTTGGGGCCGTACTTGACGTGGAGGATCAAGAAAAATGGCGCTGGGAGGTATACGCCTTTAAATTGTCATATCTTGGAAACCGTATTAGCTAGAAACAAGCGATTTGCGGCGTTGCGTGTGGAACAACAAGGGCTCTCCAACCAAGTGTGATATACTGTTGCTATCCACTGTAGCTCATTGGAGAGTTAGTTAATTACAAACAATATTTACGCATAAAAGTAGCAGCACAACTGCTAATTTGTTTCTTTATGGTGAGGAAGTAATGGACACTGGGAGGTGTATATTTTCATGTCTCCTGGCCAAATGGTGAGTGGCCACACGAAAAAATGTAAAAATTGCTTCAGCCAACACTTTTACGGGTAGGACAAAGAAAATTCATTTTTAATTTAGCATCTTAACCTTTTCAGAACACGGGCGTGGAAAGCAACGATTTATGTCTATTTATTTATAAGCCACACATTTCACATTCTTGAAATTTAAGGCAGTGTAGGCTTCAGCCATGGTTTTTACAATTACCGTAAGTCGTGGATTAAACGCCCATGGGCTTATGCAGTTAATTTGGCAAAAATAGGGAGGTGGGCTTTAAATCAAGCATTATCAATTTTCTAACCTTTCTGGACATCTATAACAGAAAATTCGAAGATTCGAAGATCTCTGAAAGACCAATTTTTACATTCTTTTAATTGTCCACTAATAGTTTTTAATAGTCCACTATTACTACAGGGTAGGAGAAGGGGCCAGTAATCATAGCAAGCACTACTGTCTTTATTCACATCATATAACTTTTAGATAATTTTTCATAGAAAAACGACAATTTGAGGGGTGGGGTTTAACTCCACTATTTCATGATTTTGACTTTACAGCATTTTAGGGAATGGGCTTTAGCTGCAACTGGGCTTTTAATACACGATTTACGGTAAGATTAAAATAGCTATTCCTGACTCAAAATTGGTTTTATCGAGATAGTATCGATTATCGCGATAATTTAAAATACTTCACCGGGATAAAAGTGTTTTTGTATCGTCCTACCCGTAAACCTGACCATCCACAGCAGAAAGCAGAGTGGAGGTATTTGTTGTCTACGTATTGCACCTGCTCATAAAAATTCAACTGAACTTCGAGCCTGTTTTGGCAATAAAGTAATATTATTGCCGGATAGCCATCCGGCCTGAAACATCGCTTTTTGTGTGTTTTTGTGCATCATTCTGGCTTGCTATCATTTTATTACTGTGTTGGTGTTTTCACCTTTGTGTTTTTGTTGAAATACATGCACAACGGAGCAACCTGTTGGCAAGTTTAATACCCAAAGCGCTCTAGCCAAAACACGGCAAAATTTGGTAATGCGTTGCAACAGAAGAGCTTTAAAGAAATTCACATTTTATTTCTCTAAAATCTCTAGAAAGATACGGGTAGGGACGCTTAACAGGGTATTAATTTTCTTTGGTATTAGCTCGGCAGCAAATACGTCCCATGAGATCTGGGACGACGCCAGCTGAGCGCGCGACATGGCTAGTTGAGTTCATGGTTCAGAACGCGGCGAAAGGGGCTTGAAAATATTACTACATGTTTACACAGACGTCTTTTATTGTAAAAATCCTTGTTGCTAGAAAAATTATCACTTAAACTATTGTTGACGTGGCACTTTATTACATATCTGCAGGCTAATTGAGTTGAGTGTAAAACGCAATTTAAAAAAAAACAAAAAAAAAACAAGTGATATCAAATCAAAAACCAAAACTGGCAGAAGGGACCGCCAAGTTCCGAATGGCTCGGCCCTTCAAAGGAGTGATATCAACACACCAAAACATTCGCCAACTTAATAGCACCGAATAATACTTTGGACGTTAAATGAAAACTTGAACATTGCTATCCAAAGTAGCAATGTTCTACTTTTCATTTAAAGGGATATACCTCCCCGCTCCTTTTTCTCGATCCACCACATCAAGTACGGCCCCAAAGGTCTATTTACTTACCGTTAGTCTTTCCCTTGCTAAAAAACCGTTACAAAATGCGGCGTCTAGGAGATTTTCTGTTGAATATTGTTAACTATATTTAAGAACGACCCGTAACTACATTATGCATTGCCCGCGTACATTGATTATGACGTTTCATCTCTGTGTGTACATATGCTAAATTTCTAATAACTGCCATGAGATCTAAAATCTAATAGAATAATACGGTAAAAATTAAAATTAATTATTCCAATAGATCGCCGAAACAAAATTATAAGACGCTAGCCTAGAAAATTATAAATTGTGATTTTAAAATACGTGAATCATTCCGGTTTGTGACGATACAATCGTTGACTTGATTCTGTCTCGTGTACTATTCCCAAAGCCAACGGAGACAGCAGCTATGCGAGGAACGCAGCTACCACCCCAGCCGACCGTAGCGCTGTAATTGCTCGGATGACGATCTGCTCGTAGCTGTAATTTGGCGCGCGGAATGTTACAAGGCAGGCCGGATGTCCCTTTAACCTTCCAACGATTAGTCGGTGCTATTAACTTGGCGAATGTTTTGGTATGTTGATATCACTCCTTTGAAGGGCAGAACCATTCGGAACTTGGCGGTCCCTTTTGCCAGTTTTGGTTTTTGATATGATATGAAATTACAACGCGCAAAAGTACAACGCGCAAAGTACAACGCGCAAATTACAACGCGCAAATTACAATGCGCGTGAATGAGAGTAGAAGGAAGCCACAAAATTCGATTTAGCAGATACATTATAAAAGAAAAGACACAATTGAGCACTTTTCATGAGTGAGGAGCTAAGAATGACACGTGACTATATTGTATTTCTGCGTTTAATACTAATATTTTACAGCTAATTTCCGTTTCTATAAATCTTTCACCGGATGCTGTTAACCACCTTTCGTGGAATATTTAACTATTTAAGTTATTATGCGTCTGTTAACCCGTTTTTTTTCTTTTTCCGGGAATCAGATTGTTTATCCTCGTCTTTGTATTTGAGCATATTAAACTGTCTCTTTCTGTTTTCTCTTTTTTTTTTTGTCTGAATCAGTCTATTGTTCAAGAAAATGTATTACCAACGTTTTGAATGCGTCCGTGTAATGGCGGAAATAGCGTTACCAGGTTACCGAGCACCAACATCGTGTTTCACGTTTGAAGTTTATAGTTACTCTCTTTGTCACACGTTAAAACAGATGAATGACGTTTGGTAACAAAAAGTAAATGAAAAAAAAAATGATGAGAGGAAACAGATGAGTCTTAACAGCCTTGTGAGGCCTCGTTCTACTCAATGCTGGCCAAGCGGTGTAGTATCCTGGCGGTTGTATCACCCAGAATCCTTCAGCGTGTAGAGGCTACAAACTGGCTATTCTACACTGTGTCTTGTCCACTACGATAACCGGAAATGACCATGTGAAAACGGCACTGTAATTTCTATCGAGTGGAGTTAGTTTCAAACCTATCGGCCGGATACTTTTTTTGTTTTAAGTAGAAGAAGTTGAAGTTCTTCCTATCAAATAATTCACAAAAGTGAACATTGATGTAACTTTTTTTTTCCTCTGGTATTTTTTCCGGCTTCCGCCCGTTTGCCATAATCCCGTTTGCCATAATCGCGTTTGCCATAATCCCGTTTGTCATAATCGCGTTTGCCATAATCCCGGTAGTCCAGAATATCTTTTCCCAGTAGCCATAATCCCGTTTGCCATACATGTTCGTTTGCCATAAATCCTGTATCAAGTCTCATTTTTTAAATAGCACTCTAAAAGAATATTCTTAGCATTCAAAACTACCTATGGATTAATCACGCCTGGTGCCGAGTTTCTGCGCCATCTGTTGACAAAACTATTTACTGTTCATCAATCCAATTGAAATGCAGAGCTACGTTATTTGGACAAAATAAAACTTTACTTTTGTTTTTAATTCGATGTTAATTTGACAAGTGTTCTAATTTTTTTAAAACCTTTTTTCTAACGTGGTTTAAAAATAATAAAAATATTTTAGTCATGACAACACACGTAATTCCTACTCGAAATTGGGTTTTAGGATGATACCGTCAAATCCGTCGGTATGGCAAACGGGATTATTGCAAACGGGAAATTATGGCAAACGGGAAATCCCGCAGAAGAGGAGAAGAGTATAATATCGAGCAAACGGGAAAATTCAGAAGAGCTGGGACGATTGCCATAAAATCGGCCATAAAACGGGATTATGGCAAACGGGATTATGGCAAACGCACCGTAGCCATTTTTTCCACTCCATTCTGAAACATTGTTATAGTTTTAGAGGTTTCGTGGATTAAAGCTGCTCACTAAGCAATACAGGGGGGTCCGCAAGAAACTGAAGACCCAACGTTTTCGAAGTCCAACTTTTCTAGTTAGCGCCCCTCAGAACCAGGAGAGGACAGAACTCAAATCTAATGAAACGGTAAGATTTCTGTCCTCTCCTGGTTCTGAGGGGTGCTAACTAGAAACGTTTGGCTTTTGGGTCATCGGTTTTTTTTTATGGACCACTCTATGGCGGAGCCAGTAACTGGGTTAGCTGCAAGGAGCACTGGAGGGCGAAAAGAAGGTCGTCTTACTGAAGCCAATGCTATTAGACTGGATTTCTTAAGCCTATAACGCGCGATTTTTGTTGTTGGAGAAAACAACGTTCTTTTAAGCCTAAGGAATCCGCTCTCAAAGCACTGTCTTGACTAGAAAAGCCGTTGTTTTCCCTTATATTTTAATCTAGTGCACCTTGTAGTTATGCCCTCCAAATGGTGTCTCGTAGCCAATATGACGTCATAACGTAGTATTATTATATATGTAACTCTATGGTGGAGCCAGTAACTGGGTTAGCTGCAAGGGGCGCTGGCGGGGCAAAAGAACGTCGTCTTACTGAAGCTAATGCTATTATACTGGATTTCTTAAGCCTATGACGCGCGAATTTTGTTGTTGGAGAAAACGTTTTTTTAAGCCTAAGAAATCCGCTCTCAAATTACTGTCTTGACTAGATATGCCGTTGTTTTCCCTTACATTTTAATCTGGTGCCCCTTGTAGTTATGCCCTCCAGATGCTATCTCGTAAGCAATATGACGTCACTTGACGCTGCCCTATAAAGTTCGTATTTGCAGCTTTATTCGAACGGTTACTATTTGGGATTCTTGTCTCCGCAGAACACTCTTAGTATTAAACTGTTCTTAATACTTACTCTACTATTGTTTATTAGGAGAGTTGAATTTAAACAGTGTTGGGTGAACTTCAAGCGTTTTTTCATCAGCATTATTAAAGAAAAATCAAGCAGTGCTAGACAAAATAAAAAAAGACGAACAACTTTTCGAAAATAATCCAGTTTCGTCGTCAGGGTTTATGAATTCAAATTTTAAAACATGGCAAGACCACTAAGTCATCACATGTTTAAAAGCATAACGCAATAATTTTAAAAGAATAAAAATGCCGAAAACAACCATTTCTTTTTTTAGAAGAAGCAGAAAACGGTGGCCGAAATGTATAACCCGACCTGCTCTTTGGAAATCCACGTTGCAACTCTATATATCCAAGACTTGCAACCTCCGGCCACCGTTTTCCGCCTCTTTTGAGGAGAGAGAAATGGTGGTTATCGGCTTTTTATTCTTTTAAAATTTGTATTGTGTTATGCCTTTAAATGATGCGCAATGGCTGTTTGCCGTGACGTTACCATGAGTTAGCCAATGACGAACGAGAACAACGGCTGTTTGGCCGTCTGATTGGACTAGCCCAGTCACGTGACATGCACGTCACAACAAACAGCCATGGCGCGTGGTATATAAACATGTGATAACTTCGTGGCTTTGCCGCGTTTTAAAATTTTAATTTATAAACCTGATGACAAAAAATTGATTATTTTCGAAACGTTGTTCGTCTTTTTATTTTGCAGCACTGCTTTGGTTTTCTGCAGTAATCTGTTTCTGTGCTTTTTTACTTCATATTTCATTAGCAAACAGCATTCATTCAGCTGCGACATAAAGGCGAAACGTCCCAACGACAACAACATGAACAACAACAACAACAACAACAACCGCAGCAGCAACAACAACACTGTAATCACATTAAAATAACTTTAAAAAATACCCTGGTCCGTTTTAATACTTACATTTTAAGCTATAAAAATTGAAAATCGGTTCGTTGGTTCAGTGTACAGAAGCGCAAGCAAAATTGTCCCAACAAGAATAACAACAACAATAATATTGTAATCACCTTAAAATCCTGTTAAAATGAATTTTACCTACATTTCGATCTCTAGGTGAGAGCAAAATTTCCCCGACAATAATAATAATAACAACAACAAGAATATTGTAATCACATCAAAATAACGTTCGAAAGGCCCTGGCTCTTGTTAACACCTACATTTTACTCTACCAAAATTGAAAATCGAATGATTAGTTTGATCTCAACGTGAGGGCAAAATTTCCCCAACGAGAACAACAACAACAACAACAACAACAATATTGTAGTCACATTAAAATAATGGATACAAGATCCTGTTTCTTGTTCATACATACACTTTAAGCTAGCTAAACTGAAAATCGGTTCATTGGTTCGATATCCAGGTGAGCACGCAGAGTCCCAACAACAACAACAACAACAACAACAACAAATTCTGTGGAGGCCAAACGGTTCGATTGTTGTTATTAAAACTTTTAATGCAGTGAAATAGTTATGACACGACCCCAAATTCCGAATTTTGTGTGTCCATTTCAATTCTGGGGGCACCTACGGGGTTTCAAACTTTGACGTTTTCCATGGAAGTTCATGCTACGGCTTACAAAGGACCGCCGTCGCAACCGTTGATATTTGAAATACGACGAAAACAAAAACAGTAAGAAATAAATTTAAAAAAAAAACAAAGCAAAAAGAATGAATAAAATGGTATGGAATATAAAGGCTTGCACACAAAAAAAAACAATTAAACAACTTGCAAAAGTTAGTTGGAAAAATACAGGAAATAAAAGATCAAAATGAAATTTACACAGAAATTGAAAAAGTAATCACAGAAATTTACGGAAAAAATATGTAGAAAAGATTACACGCCAAAAGTAAGGGGGAAAAAATGAGAAATGAACAGATGGCAAATGAACTCGAAAAATCAATAAGTTAAAAGAATAACATGTGGAACTTGATTAAAAATCAGAAAAAACCTGAATTGCTATACAATACGTTACACGCTCTGAAATGTCAAACCATGTTTCAACAAAATGTATTGCTAATGTAAATGCATTCTTTGCACTACTATACTTCACCGACTTATTTTGTTTAAAAAATCGTATAAAATATAATACGATTTTTTGTAATAATATGCATTAGTTTCGGGTATTCAGATAGTAATCGCACCTAAATTCTACACAAAATGTTATACTATCTAAAATGTCACCTTAATAATTGTTAATAGTTTGGTTTCTTTGTAATTTCTTTGATTTTATATTTCTTCACATATTGTTGTTTCTTTATTTTTTATTTTTTAACTTTTAAACCATATTTTACATGCACCTATTCTTTCTCTGCCTTGCCGGAGATTTGACAGAAATAAATAAAATTAAAGTAAATGTAAAAGCTTAAAGAGCCGTTTACTTGTGGATGGACGGGGTTTGTAAATAAAAAGGCCTTTTGACAGGCTTGGGACCGACAAGTGCATGTAAAACAAATTTTAATTTGCAACTGGAAAATTGTCAGTCTTGGCCACCTAAAATGAACAACACAGCCAAATGATGCAACAACAACAAAAACGAACTGAAAATGCAAGGGTATTAGACTCAATAATTACAATAAAACATTATTTAAAACACTAAAACATTAAAATCCAGGATCAGCAAATTTTGCTGATATTTGTTGACCCACCATTTTTAAAACCGAGCTTTACTTACTGATATGGTATACGCTTCCATTTTGGAGTTTTATCTTTTGTATTGATTCCCTGTTGAAGATCTGAGTTCCTCTAGCGTCAATAGCATGGTGGGTGTTAGCATGAATGTATAGGGTTGAGAGGAGAATTTGTGACTGAGACCCATGCTGAAACGTCTTGGATACATTCACATTAGTTCAGTCTTCGTTTATAGAGGGCGCCACGTGTTTTATGTGGGAATTTCTACTCACTTTTCAGCCTAAAATTAAACTAAACCACACGAAACTAGCTTATATTTAATTATTATTTAGCCTAGCTTAGTTGTAATTTAGTTTACTTTAGATTTGGGCTGAAAAATGAGCAAAAATTACCAGATAGAACACGTGGCGCCCTCTGAAAACTCGGACTGAACTAATGGGGACGAATTTAACGTGTTTCAATAGGGACTTCTTAGAGTTACAAATTCTCCTCCCAAACCCTATAAATTCTTGGTGTTAGTAACGTGTTTGATAACCACGTATGACATATTCTCCTTAGGATTCTCTCCTTAGAATCAATAGAAAAGTTAACTCCAAATGGAAGCGTATACCATATTAGTAAACAAAGCACGCGGCATGAACTACAATGCGATGGAGGGGTGTAAAAATGGTACAAAGTTATCTATAAATAAAATCTGAAAACAGGTCACATGACAACACTTTCAAGGTCGATGACCCCCCCCCCCCCTCCCACCCCTCGGTTTCAAATGTTCAATGTTTCCCGAAATATATGGCAAAACTTTCTCTAAGGCCCTTGAATCCCTCAGCCTGAAACAAAAGGAGAAAGAAATGGAATTGTAGGTTGTTGTTTGCTTTGAAATGTGAAAACCTTTTTCACAAAACTGAGTAAAACGTTTCACCATTTTTTCACGTTTCGATTTTCGATTTTTATTTCAATTTTATGCTTTCGGCAGAATGTGGAGTATACGTTTTTCCTTCTAAAATTGGAAATTTTTGTTCTCAATACGGTAACACCGTTAGTCGTTTATGGGTTCAAAGTAAGCAAAAGTATATTCACTATTTCTCTCCTTTTGATGGTCCATTGAAGAAAAAAAATAATGTCTGCCCTTTCCTCACTTCTTCAATGAAGGCCCAAAATGCTGAACCCCCCTAACTCCCGCCCTCCCTTTAACCCTTACCTACAGGCCTGCTATAGGCCTATAATGACACAATCTTTCTACTGGTCGTCTTTAACGCCACACAATTCCCGTCTCACCACCATTATCAATCGGGCCCCATTTTTATTTTATTTTATTTTTATTTCTTCTCCTTTTTTTTTGTTAACGGTTTTTGGATCGGTGCCATTTTAGTCGTCGTCGGTCGGCCATACTTGAATCACGTCCCTTCCTTCCGGTATCTTCATTGCGCGTCATTGCTGACATTGGGATCGACTTGGCTGGGCCGCTAAGCGTTATTTGATCCCCTGCGGAACTTGAACGTCAGGTGCAGAGGGGCCCAGTGACCCAATCCATCTTACAACAAAACGGGTGGCACATTCGCCCACTTCCTGAAGATACCTAGAAATAAAAAATGAATAGGTAAACAAACAAAAAAATCACCGAGTATTTATGTATTGTGTGCGCAGCGTATCTTGAGTCCTGCAAGTATTTTATGAGCGGCTAAGTATTCCTGGAGGGGGCTGCTTTAGTCGACGGCCGCCATTGTTTTTTTTAACCATCTTGGATATCAACAAGGCACTCTGCTAAAAAAAACGTACAATCGATTATCTGTCTTCGTTCTGTGGCGAACTCAAGATAGGCAGCGGACACTATAGTGTATACCGCGTCGATATAATTAAAGGAACATCTCCACTCTGGCCAATTCGAATCAAATAAGGGCCAATAATTAATGCTTTTTGTGCTTTCATTTAAATGTTCAGTAGGCTACTTCATTATGCCGAGAAAAAGCTATTTTAGCTCAGCCTGGTTGGTTGCTGGAGGTTTGCGGTTCTGGTCGAACCCCTGGAAAGGAGATCCTGGCAAAGTCCCTGCCAGGAATGCCGGCCAGTGTAGCGTGAGAGGCTGCCATGCTCCTTCAGTGGCTATGGGAACTATTCTGGCCAATTCTGGACAATCTTTCGGCCCCTACGATGATCGGAGGTTTCCCGGATCGAATCCCCGGGTTGGCACCACCCTTTACCAGATATTTCTTCCTCTCTAAAAGTCTGGTAAAGTTCAAAATTGAGCCAGTTCAGCCACACGAGCATTAAATTTCTTCGGCTGACTTAAGGCTCAAAAGAAATTAATAAAAAAAATAAATAAAAATAAAAAGGTGTGGGGGGAGTGGGGAAGGAGCACCTCTACACTGGCCACCAATTATTCCAAACAAAAATGCAACTTGCGTCAATATTTAATGTTTCATTAGTGCTTTTAGTGCTTCAATTACCGCAATCAGTGCTTCATTTTTTTTTTACCAATAATTGGAGGTGGTTGCACCTAAAATTGCAAATCCTCGGCATGTAATGAAGCACTATTATATGAATGTAGGCACTAAAGAGCTCTGATTAAGCACTAATTAGTGGGCCTAATTTCATTCAAATCGGACTATGGGGGAACGAGGGGTGGGGGGTCGCCTCACCAAAGGAACCCATTTTTGACATGAAAAAAATGAAGCAATAATTGCGGCATTGGAAGCACTAATTAGCGTAATGTAGGGACAGATCCGGCAGGACTGCTAGGTGATCGTCAGGGACACTGGACGTACTAATTATGGCAGTGAATGCTGTTTTAACTCCATGGGCCTTGCCTGCTTGACCTCTCCCTCAGTTTCCTTTCTCTCCAAGCAACTCACTGTTGCCCTGAACTTAATGAAAGGGTTGAAAGGGTTTAACGAGCGTTAACCACTCCTGGTCATCTGCCCGAAGCCCTAAGGCCCTACGTCTGCAACAGCCAGATTCCCAGGCGGTCACCCACCCAAGTATCAATCCAGCCCAATGCTGCTTAACTTCGGGGATCTGACGAGAACCGGTGTTTCCAGCACTGCAAGGCCGCAGACTTAATGTATTATCTTGTAACAATCTTGGACAATAATAATGTAAAAGTATTGTAAATCAATTCATGAACATTGTAAGCTCGAGGGTTGCTATGCCAACAATGTAACCATGCTGTTTAAGAGCAACAATTGCCCAATACCACTCCCGCCCCCCCCATTCCAAGCCAACCAAGCCAAGAGTAAGTCCTAATTTCGATTGCCTGACTAGAAATTGTCCTCCCTATTTTTCTCCTCCCCTTTCCCCCAACTTAAGTCATCGTGCCCCCAATATTCTCACTATAATTCACCCCATCACATCTGTAATTAAGCAGGGTTACATTAAGGCAGGCGAGCTAAGACATCACATTATCCTGAACTATAATAAAACATCTTTGGCAAACTTCTGTTTAATTACTGTTTCATAGCTTCACTGTTCCACCATGCATTAGCCAAACCAACTCATTCACATTTCCGCCAGAACGTAGTCCCGTATCCCTGCAGTAATTCCTTTCCATTTTTTCATTTGCTTTCACAAACTCCAATCGCAAGTAAATTATTGGTAAACGATTGTATTTTACGTAGAGTAACCAGACAGCACAATCTTTGATACGGTTTTATTACTAATTGGATGACTACATATTCCATCTTGTACCTCTTCCTAGCGTACGCGTTGCTCTGGCGGAAGATGCGGCTACTAACATCTCTGCTAATGCTTGGCCTTCGAAGCAGCATGAAGGGAAAGCATTGTCAGAGGTATTAGTAGCCGCGTTTCCCGCCAGGGTCCGCGTAGGCTTGGAAGAGGTAAGTTGGGACATAACTTTCTAATCTACGCTAATGCTTTACGTGTTAAGCCTAAAGCGAACGAAACAAGCGAAATGGCGCATTTATCTGCGTCTGAAAAGTTGAGTTCCATTTATAAATCCATTATTTTCATAAATAGAGCCAAGGCGGGTCCCTATATATGTGCGACCAAAACAGACTCGCGGTGTGGTATAATTGGCCCCGAAACGTTTGCTCGGCCTATTTCCAACTCTTTCCTGACCCAATTTTTCGTTCCGTAGGCAGGTTGGGTCACGCATCTTTGCGTTGGAAGCCAACCAAACTGCGAGCTCTTTTTCCAATTTTCAAGGACTTCAACAACAAGCTTCTTCAGGTCTAATGGGAGGTGGCATGCAAAATGTCAAGACAAACGAGTTCTTACACCAGTTCGGCCGGCCAGAAACACGTTTTAAATCAAAGTGAAAGGTAAACTTGGCTGGTGGCTTGACTTCCGTGTGTATAAATGAAAACGGTACGCGTTCATATCAATCGTAAAGCAACGGTTGTGTTTCTAAATTAGAGGGACGTGAGAATAACTGTTCCTTAACTCGAGGCAACTGATCCAAACTCCTCCCATATGACGTAAGAATGACGTCATGTTGCTGAGATCTTTCTTAGCCAAGTGAGGCAAGTTTTTTTCTTCCTCAGGGTACTCTCACTTTCTTAGCGACCGGTCTTTTATGGCCGGAGGTGGGTGGGTGGGGGGGGGGAAGCCGGAGGAAATGAAAATGTGAGACCACCATATTTTTTATGACCCCACCCCCTCATTCCAGACCCTGAAAAAATGTTTCCCCCCCCCTACTCATGGTGCTACAATAATGTGACACACAAAAAATTCACTTTCGTATTATTGAGACGATCTGCTTATGATTTCCTGTAGCCAAGATTAGTGCTGTTGTTGTTTGACGTGCACATAGCGTTAGCCATGGCGGCAGAAGGAGAGAGGGACAATTTTGCTAGGTCAATCCCATCGGAAATTCCTAGGTTCTTTTACATGCCACAATCCTAAGTTCTTTTACATGCCACAATTGACATGAGCATGAGACATCACAGGGCCCTTCTCTACCCGAAAATGCCAGGGGTGGCTGAGGCCGGATTCGAACCCAGGACCTCTGGCACAAGAGACAGTCATGCTAACCATCAGGCCACCTTGCCCCCATCCAAGATTAGTGCTATACCATATTAGTAAGGAGCTCTGCACACCAACAGTTACCATTAGATGTAAGGAAACGTGTCTCGTTTTTAACGAAAAGACACGTCGGATTAAAAATGTTCTAAAAAATGTACCTTCAACCCATCTCTTGTCGCGATTCATACAATAAGTATGATGAACACACTGTATGCTTATATGTCAACATACGTAACATAGTCAGCATCTGAAAGACAGAAGGAACCGAGAAACCAGGTGCCAAGGCTTTTCCAGAAAGTTATTTGTAAGCGCCGGTGCAACCGTGCGTTTTTTGGACGCGCGGCGATGCTGCGGTACCGCATTTGCGGTTTGGTTTAAGTGCCATCTGTTGGGTACTGCACACGTACCTGCGTCGACGTTGCGTTACCGCCCGCCGCTCATGTGGTCGCTTTGCACTGCAATTCCCCCCGTCAACGCAGCGGTAACGCAGTGTTAAAAAAAAAACGCAATTGCGTACCTTGGGTGACTTGAGCGGTTCACACATCCGTCGTTTACCGCAAAAGCATTACCGAAAATGGCGTCCAATTGCGAAGAAATAGACATGGAATTTTTTTATTGGGGGAGTAAAGAACTATCCTGAAATATGAAATGTTGCTGCAGAAATGATTGAAGACTCATTCGGAAGTATTCAAAGCACTTATCCGAATTTTTTAGTTAATCTGCAAAGAATGTATAGAGCAGTGACACGACGTATTGTGTATAACTCTATGGTGGAGCCTTAATGGGTTAGCTGCAAGGGGCACTGCAGAGAGAAACAGAAGGGCGTCATACTGAAGCTGATGCTGTGAAGAGTGATTTCTTAGACCTAAAACGCGCGATTTTTGTTGTTGGTGAAAACAACGTTATTTTAAGCCTATAAGAAATCCGCTCTTCCGTTGTTTTTCCCTCCATTTTTATGTAGTGCACCTTGTAGTTATGCCCTCCAAAACCCATACTGGTGCCAATATGGCGGCAAATATCATTGCTCTATACTATATTCCCCTGGTAGGTCTTAAATCAGTAAAAAAAATGTACCAAATATCGTCGCATTGGTTTGAAAATATTTTTTTTTTCACGAGTGTGGCTAAAAAGACAATATCGTCTCATTGTTTTCAAAATATAATTTTTTCACACGGGGCTTGCAAAATGTGTTGCGGCCGAATGCGAACTGGCGGTTGACGGTCAGTGTGTGCATTGATTGCTAACGTCGACGCAGCGGCACCGCAGCGTTACCGAGCGTTAAAAAAACGTATGTGCGCATCGGCGCTTAGGTAAGCTCCGTCTGAGGTGACAGAGACACTATTCCAAAAAGACAATACTGAAAGCCAATAGTATATTGTAAGTCCACACTAGCTCAAATCCAGACTAACCTCTAACCAATTCTAAAAATAAATTCGTAACATTTAAAGCAGGGTTGTGCACATTCAAATCAACAAAATACGAAGTTTCGGCACAAAAAAAACAGTACCATTTTAATTAACATTAGCAAAACAAGCAGTTTCAGCGACTACTTAGTTGCAACCGGTCTTCTGTAAACTTCCGCCGCTTTCGAAAACGTTGAGGTGCACACCTCTAAGCACCTACTGCGCTCTCTACTATATAATCCAAAAGGAGTAACCATCACAACTGCCGGTTAAAAATGTGTTAGCTTTTAGGCCTAGTTTTAGATTTTAGGCGTGATTGTCAGTTTTTAGGCCTAATTGTTACCTGCTGTTTTAATTTTGTAAGTATAGCAGTTAACGGAGAATCGGGGTTCGAGAGTAGGCCTAGTCATTCATGCAACACAGTGTCGAGACTATTTTAAATGTCCCTAATGTGTGTCGTTAACGAAATCCTTTTGTTTTAATGGCTGCGTGCCTTCCTGCAGTGTTGAAATGCGACGATCAAATGTTATTATTTCATTGAGTTACGTCCAGAGAGCCTATTGGCTGTAAGTAAGCAATAATGTTTTAATTTGCCGAGTGTTTTAGCTAATTTTTGGTCGCTGAATCTAAAGTTCAAAACCGTTTGTCTCGGTCTCGTGCCGTTTCGAGGTTGAAAAAGGTGACGGACGGACGGACAAAGTCGTTGCAAAGTCCTTTAGGCTGTACGGAATATTAAATTGGATACGATCGGATCCTGGTTAAACTTTTTCCCCCCATATTTTACTTGAAAAATGATTCTGATATTTGGGTCGATACGTAACATTATCGTGATTTGCTTGTGCACTACCTGGTTTTAAATATTACGAAATTTTTTTCTAGAATACGTACGCCGAATTATGACACAGTGAGCAGCAATTATGACAAACAAATTCGCAAGCCATGGGGACATTTTTTTTCCGTCATGATTGCTGCTCACTTGTCTTACTTAGCTGTTCACAATGTTGGCTCCATCGTGTTTTTTTCGTTGAATGCTATTATTTACAGCTAATTTCCATTTTTTTTTCTCTTGGTAAATGTTACGAATTTGTATTTTTACTGCTTTCCTTTTCGCGATATTGCTTGAACGATTGTTGAACATATTCCCCGTTTTGCGGGCATTATACGAAAAATGGGGGCAATATGTTCGACAATCGGTGAAGCTTTCTTTAACCATTGTTATGTCAGGTCACATGGGCATTATAGGTGGTGTGTTACACTGGAGGTCCGATTCTAATACTCTGATTCATTTCCCGATGTGAATTTTTCGTCGTAACTACTGCTCACTTGTCATTC
This sequence comes from Lithobius niger, assembly GCA_023313725.1. NCBI lineage: Eukaryota > Metazoa > Arthropoda > Chilopoda > Lithobiomorpha > Lithobiidae > Lithobius > Lithobius niger. The sequence goes on along the minus strand of JAHWFP010208771.1, from coordinate 207,173 downwards.
GTAGCAGTTCACAATACTGGCTCCACTGTTTTTCTTTGTGGTGTAATGTTTACTCCTTGTTTTGTTCTTTATACTGACTCATTCTCGTTTAGATTAATTTCTCGACCAACGAGGTGACATAAGTTTCGCTTTCTGTATTTTCAGACACAGGTTTCGGTTGCTGAATTACACGACGTGCTGCGCTTGCTGTAGGTATCGAATTTGAATAATTTTTTTTTCGGACCCTCATCACAGGCTATAGCAGTCTAGCAGGTATCTCTTTCTCCGTTAAGATTTTTTTTTTTTTTTTTTTTGTGATTTCATAAACTACTAAAATTTAATTCGTATCACGATGAGGGTTCCGTAATGTCATTAGCCAACCCACTTAAACTTATTTTGCTTTACTGCAGTTCACATTATTATCGGGGCTGCGCCAGAATTTGGAATACGTAACCCATTTACGTCTACAAAAGACTTCTCGTTAGCCGTATGCTTCCGCAATAAGATTATTGGATCCCAGAAAATCGCGTTAGCCTGTTCACTTTTAAAGCATAATTCGCCGCCACGAATCCAGAGATTACAATTCCGATCTTTACAAAATGAAGAAGAAATCTAATTTTAAAATTATATCGTTAACTTTCGATGTCGTTGCATTTGGTACCGACACACGCACGCACACATAAATTCAAAACAAAATTAGCTTCAACAAACAGTCGCAAATAAACGGTGGCTGTTTGTAGCATTATCTTCGTCTACAAAATGCTTGGCTGTAGGAAAGTATACAACTACGGTAATTAAAGGAAAAGTGGATTTCCGGAATACAATAATATACTCAGATCAAAGTAGAAGAATATATAGGAAGCGCCACTCTGTCTCTCACAACGGTAACCATTTGGGATGAAAGAAGTACCTGCTTTCAGCCATTTTCCGCCGTCGTCAAGTAGCGGAAGCACAAAACATCATGGGGATCAAAACTATTTAGCGTTACTAAACCAAATCGATCACGATAAGAATACAAAATTAATCGTTTAAAATATACCATAATTCAGATTAGGACATTAAAATAATTTTAATAAAGATCAGAACTGGCTGATCGTTTTACTTTTTTTTTTAAATCCAACATTAAATTTTAAAACGGGTTGTCGTTACGAGTGAAGCTAAGTATAACGCATGGTTTTGTGTTCCGAGAACCCCCGAGACAAGCGTGCTCATCGCCATTCAGGCTGAAGCTTCATCCGTGGTTTATGTTTATTGTAACGCAGGTATTGTCGCTATTACAGGGGTTACCATGGCAACGACGCCACCATTTTTTATTTCAAGTTTAGGTGCCTACACGACAACCAGACAAGTGCTGCCTTCTGGTGCCGTTGGCGGAAGCAAGTCTTTCTTTACCCCAAGTTTTCAGAAAAGCGTCACTATCCTGATCAAGTGCATTGTCTGATCCAAGGCCAGTGGATGCGGTGCGGCTGGTACGGCCAAAGAATAACAATAATTTATTCTAATTTTAGGACAAGAAGCACCATTAAACCATTTTTCACGTTACAAACTTACTTCCGGTAAACGAAGGAGGCAGCCGTGTTGCGGGAAGGAGACGGCCATGCTGGTGTTAGTCACGTCATATCTACATATATAATAGGCAGCAGGCGGCCAAATCACCGGCCACGCCATTCCGTCGTACAATCAAGTACCCCACCCTGTAGTGCCATCTGTTAACGGGATTCGCCTTCAAATTCGGGTTGGGACACTTTTCCAACGTCTTCGAACAGACGTCGCCACTTACCAAACCTGCCATCTCGCCGTCTATCGACGGCCTTGCACTACAAGTTCGGGTTATAACACTTTTTCCAAAGTCTTCGAAGAGATGGCGCCACTTACCAGACCAGCCGCACCGTTTTGGGGTTCGTTTTTTGGTATTGTTGTGGTGCCAAAGCCGCCAACAAAGTGTTAGTCGCGTGGACTGTGCCATTGTCGGCGTTTGAGCTGGAAAAAAAAAACCACCCGTGTCTACTAAACTAGACAACTTTAAACCAAACGACGATCGGTTCTTAATTTCGAGGCCCCCAGTGGGCCCCCGGGCCTCGAAATTGGCAGCTTGATACGATGGAAAGGCGCATTTATTTCCTAAATGTTCATTTCCAGAAAGGAGTTGAATTGTTTTTGAGTGATCGGCAACAATCGTTACTTACAACAATGTCGCCATGCACGGTACCTAGGTAAATTGTTTCAAAGGATTAACTTAAACATAGGGTTACTTGCTTACTGAATGCTGGATTTCTCAGGGCTTTTTTTTAGCCTTCAGTCAAACATACGCATGCGACTTTTCCGGGGCTGCACCAAAGGGGAAATGTCACGGGGTGGCGTTTTCGGGGGGTGCGGGAGAGGGTGCTAGGGCAAGTGTGTGTGCGGCCAATGCATGCTACCGAAGTGAATTGTTTCAAAGGATTAACTTAAACATGGGATTACTTGCTCACTTAATGCTGGATTTCTCAATGATAGGGTTTTTTTTATCCTTCAGTCAAACACAAGCCAGCGACTTTTCCGGGGCTGCACCAAAGGGAGAATGTCACGGGGCGACGTTTTCGGAGAGGGGGAGGCGAGCAAGCGTTTATGGGGGGGACCTGTATGCAAATCCGGGCGGCGGCAGCAGTGCGGGAATTGGAGGTTAAAGTAATTGTGTCGGGGTGGGGGGAGGCCATATGTGGGAGCCATTCACATGTTCGGTCTTCGGTTTGATAATTTTAAAACCAAAGACCAAACACCTGAGGTGCCAGAGGGAAGCGGAGAGATATTCCGAACTCACACTATGGGGATGCAGGAACGGGATGCGGTAGGGGAAGGGGGAGCAGGGATGTGTGGGTGGTGGGTAGGGGGGTGCGCAGCGTGCGCACGGGCACAACTAGTTACACCAGAATAAGCGAAGCCAGCAATGTCAGCCAATCAGAGAACTGCATGGAAGCGCGTCTATAAACTGAGACTGTTGGCTTGCTCGATAAACGGAAATTTATTTAAAAAAAACCTAATCTCCGTTTATTATAGTTTGCTTTTTTACTAAAGTAAATGTTTTTTTCGTCGGCTAATAATGTAAACAGAGAGATTTTATTTTTTTAAACTCCGTTTTGTGCAAATCTACTAGTCACGTGCTTCCTTGCAGCACTCGGATTGGCTGTTTGGGCTACTTTGGCGGATTGGTGAATATGACGTCACACCACGGTCCCAATCAGTATATCTTCACAAAAAACAATACTACCGGAACTTGTGATTGAACCATTTTCTTTAATAGTTTCATCTTTGGTTACGGCTACGCCGTGCCACTTTTTGGCCGTAGGAAAACCTGATATCGTACATTGCAACCTGGTTATCGTGAAATATACTTTCGTAAATAAAATTCAAATAAATATTAGCAAAAATCTTTTTTTTTTTTTGACAAGGCGTAAATCTTAATAAATTTCCACACTTCCTGATTCAAAAGAAAATATTGTTAAATTGCGTAAAATAAACTAGTTAACACAGGTAATAGTTTTAACACTAGGTTGGTATAAATTAAGGTTCGCCCAACACTAGGCAGGTATAAATTGAGTGTTAATGGTATATAAAAAAATTTAAAAAAAATTACTTTTAAATAAAACAAAATTACAAAAAATAAAAATTACTTTTTTGAAAAGAGGAATTCAATATTTATATAAACTTGCACCACATATGAAGGTGATATGAAGGTGATATATATATATATATATCACCTTCATATGTGGTGCAAGTTTATAGAAATATTGAATTCATGTTTTCAAAAAAGTAATTTTTAATTTTTGCTCAAAGAAAATAAAAAATAAAAGATAAAAGCCTTCCCCAAGAAAACTACCCACCTGCCTGATGAAATTCTGAGAATGAAACTAATCTCACCAAACAAAAAGGCCTTTCTATACTTCTCTACAAACAGCTGGCGATTTAAAAAGAATCAAATTAAGGGGAAAATGAGGTAACGGAGACCGTGTTGTCCTTTAATGCCCTGGGATACAAGAACTGAGTAAAAGCGGCTTCTCTCTTGATCCTATTGCGTTAAAAATTCGTCACCAGTGAAACTATCGACCCTGCCCGTTGAAATTCGGGCAAGGGAACTGATCTCACCTAACAAAACGGCTTTTGTCTGCTTTTCTACAAACAGTACTGGCAGTGCAAAACGAGTCAAATTAAGTCAAAATTAACGCAAAACACCTACCTACATACTCTAAATTCTCATCTAAATTACTGCGTTTACCATAACTAGAGCTAGTTTCAACTGAACTTTCAAACGAAACATAATCTTCCTCATCGGTCATAAAATACGATATGACGGAAAGCAATACAACAAATCAATTTGTTACATTTAAGTTACGCACTCAACCAAACCCCCAGGCAGTTAAGGTTACTTTCGTTATCGTTATCTTTGACTCTTAACCCTGCATGTTCACGTAGTTTACAATACGAAACACCACCTTATAAATAGCTAGGTCATTCAAAGTTAGTGACAATGCTATACCAACTTTTTTAATAATTTCAAGCTTGGCACGGCGTGAACTCGGTTTAAACCTTACTATTATGTGCGCGGCGTATCTTGAGTCCTGCAAGTATTTTACGAGCGGCTACGTTTTCCTGGAGGGGGCGGCTCTAATCGACGGCCGCCATTGTTTTTGTAACCATCTTGGATATCAACAAGGCACTCTGCTGCCAAAAAAACGTACAATCGATTATCTGTGTCGTTCTGCGGCGAACTCAAGATAGGCCGCACACACACTTTAATGCAAGTTTTTAACTTTTGCTACATTACAAAACCTAATATTCCTAACCAAGCTTGCCAAGGCCCGCATTACCACCGATGCCATGCCAGCGGGTCCTCAAATCTCAGCTGTTTTGTGACTTTTGTTCATACCTCAAGGGAGTTTTCTGACCAAGGGGCTTTATCTCTTGACATTTGTCAGGAAATTTCAGTCCGAATCCGACAGGTTCTTCTCTCCCTGACACGACTACGATGGACAGTCGAAAGGCAGAACGAAGAGTTTTTGAAGCGCTGCCACATTTGGCAGAATCCCCCCCCCCCACCCCAAGCTGCCACAGAAGGGATACTCTGCCTGCTACTAGCATGTCTTGGACTTATCCCTCTCAAACAGATAAGTTTACAAACATTAATGTATATAACAGCTGAGATCGTAGTTTTTGTTTATTTGTGCATATGTGTGTGTGTCCGCAATGGGAATCTTGATAATTCTTATTCAATCGAAAGTCCTCAGTAGGAATCTCGATAATATTAATTCTTTTGTTTGTTTGCGTGCCTTTCAAACTGAATTGTCCGTGTAAGTGATGATTCGCACTGCCCTTTCAACAAAGATACCCCGGCACTGACGACGAGACAGTATTTCCAGTCACAATATTTTCACGCAAACGGAATATAGGCCCTGGATGTTAACTAAATCTAATGAAAGCTTGGGCGACTGCCTACGGGAAATCACAGTATTTTCATGCTGACGGGAAATCACAGTATTTTCATGCTGATGGGAAATCACAGTATTTTCATGCTAACAGGAAATCACAGTATTTTTATGCTGACGGGAAATCACAGTATTTTCATGCTAACAGGAAATCACAGTATTTTTATGCTAACGGGAAATCACAGTATTTTCATGCTAACAGGAAATCACAGTATTTTCATGCTGACGGGAAATCACAGTATTTTCATGCTAACGGGAAATCACAGTATTTTGATGCCAACGGGAAATCACAGTATTTTCATGCTAACGGGAAAATCACAGTATTTTCATGCCGACGGGAAAGCACAGTATTTTCACGCAAACGGGAAATCACAACAATGCCCTATAAACCTGGTCGTATACGGAGAGGGATTACCCTAGTTTCATTAAACATGGTTGCCCAAGTAATTGTACAACTTGGGGATACCATGAACTAAAATTTCTAGACTTATTAGTATCGCGAAATTAAAAATCGTTCCAGCAGCGTCACTACTGAAATATATGCTGAGTAGTTACGCATCCATGGGTAACTTAGCCACGCGTGAATCATCCATAACACACAGACAACTAGAAGCTATGGTTTGAGTAAGAGGCAGCATCTATCATAGGTGCTTCCACTGGTAGTGTTAGACAGTGAAAGCAGTGGCGTAACGTACAGGTAGGCTAGGTAAGCATTGCTTACGGACCCCTGCAACTCGGGGGCCCGCCAGGCGTCGAAATACAGACATGGTCGACATCATTGAGTTGTTGCATTGAGAAAAGAATGCCGAAAGGATCACCTTAAGAGCCTCAAGTATAATGAAATAACTACGGTATGTAAATGTCATGTTCAAAGTGCAATATGTGAGAAGTGAGTCCAAGTTAATCCGACAGTTAAGTAGGCTAAAAAATACCACACAGACATGTTTTTTTAATAATTTTTTTCAAACGTTATTGGTTGTTTGCATTACGAAGGAATTTTTTATTGGCTGAAAAGATGTTAGTTGTTCGGGTTACGTAAACCAAACAATTTAACGTTATGTGTATAATTTGAACCAGGAGAGTCGAAAGGTCAAAGATTTTTTTTTGGGGGGGGAGGGTTAATAATGGGGGAGGGCCCGACCATAAATTTTGCCTATAGGCCCAGAGATACTTTGTTACGCCACTGAGTGAAAGGACGATGGTGGCCAGGCGGGTGTCGCCTACAACGAACAATAACTAAGGGTAACGACTAGAACGCCACCTACTTAAAGGCGCCTTTTCACTTTTCTAACTCCTAGACGCAGCATCGTATATAAAGAAAACGGCAGTAAAAAAAAAAAAACAACACTTCGCTGCAGCGCTGAGAATTTTCATAACTCAAACGAGATCACGTGACCGATATCAGCCTATTGGATGACGGAGAATCTGGAACGTGGACGCTGCGTTCAGAATATGGGCAACGCTATCGAAACGATGAACCGGCACCTTAAGTGATTAGTGTGACCAGCAAGAACCACAAACACCACATTTAAGAACCACGTTTAAAATTTTACATTATAACGCAGTTGCCTCTATACTGCCACGCTTCGAATATTAGCGGCGATTAGGCCTCACACGCTTTGGCGGAAAGCTGATGCTGGCTGATCGTTCCATCACCATGGTAACCAGAGATTAATCGTGCACTACTGGGAAGTCCAATCATGCCTTACCTGACTATCAGTTTATAGGTCGTACATGTTTAGAAATTGGTTTAGGCCTATACCAAATATTTCTCTATCATACTTTCGTTATGTGGCATAGGCCAGGAAACTAGTCGATTCGAACATAAAAACAAAACGGAGCTGGCGCCATCTAGTGGCAGTGATATCGTTAACCATTACAGCTTGCTTCCAGGTACACGAGGGGGTACCGAATTTTTACTCAATAATTAAGGAGGCATGTGGCGTGTTTGTTGGTGTTAAACGATATTTCTATATGCGTTCCTTTGTCTGCTGCTACAAGGCGCTAGAGAGAACTGGATAGCGCTAAATGGTGCCAGACGCTGCAGAATTTCATTCGGTGGTAACCCCCCCCCCTTAACTAATTAGTACCTAATTCAAGTCTAACTTCGCAAGAGCCACCCAGCCCAATTATGTTACTCAGGCGGGGATATAAACCATCTTCAACGACCAAACCACGACTGGTTAAGATTCCCTTTAACATCTTGATGCCTTTAGTTCGAATCCCTGACTTGATATTAACATAACCCTTGAATTCCGTTTCCCCTCTAAAGCGGCGAACACCCCTCTTTAAGTTATTAATTACTCCCTTGACTCCTTGCCCCCAAATCCGCAATCACGTCGCTTCAGTATTAACATGGGCCACTCCCCATCGGGTCCAACGGCTGTTCCTTTATGCAACTACTGCATTTAGCGCCGCCATAGTGTCAAATGGATTTAGTACTGAGGACTTCGCAACGGTAGGTAACGGCACTCCATGTGGAGTAAGTAACTAATGGAGTCACGCTAAGTTACCATATACATAACGTGACTTAATTTCACAAAAGTGCACACGAATTTTTTTAGGGGGTGGGGGGAGGGAGGAGGAGGGCAGGGATGGATTGAAAACGATTTCGGCGGGGACACGCAGTGACACGCCTCCGTACAAGGCAAGGTAAACTGGTACACGATGGGCAGGAGCAAGTTCCCGTACCTCGACAGATCATGCTCGTACGGAAACTTGTACCTGCGCATCGTGTAGTAATTTGTATTAGTTCTCTTTGTACGCAAAAAATGGTATTGAAGAAATTTAAGCATGTGAAGTATGGACGTACAATAAACCAAACCGTGTCAATTTGGGTGATGTAACGGGTGTTTGGGCAATGGCAAATGTGAAAATTATCAGTATGAAAACTTATAGACAAAAGATTCCTCCAGAAAAAATTAGATATGAAGAAAAGACGTGTGACCTTTAGTATACGTTCACAGTTCTACGGATGATGTAATAGCTACCCAAAACCAAAACTGGTATAAGAGAAGCCGCCAAGTTTCCAAAACCGGGTCCGCCTTTGAAAGTAGTGACGTCATTCAATCAGGGAAAGGCTGCCAAGGTTAATCCTATTAGCCAAGTTCATCGCACCGAATCAAACTTTGGGCGTTAAATGTAAACTTGAAGATTGCTACCGCCAATAGCAACGTTCTAGTTTTCATTTAACTTTCAAACTATGGGATGCGCCATGGGATGCGCTGGTGCATCTAACACCAGCCGTGCGTAGCACGGGCTTCCTCTAGTGTCGTATAAAGTCATGGTTACTAAATTTACAAACAAACAAAAAAACCGAGTCTTTTCAGAGTCGCAGTGAAGCTTTAAAGCACCTCCCTTACGAAGAATGGCTTTCAGTACTAAGCAGGAACGCAGAATAGGGCAGTGATACAACGTAGTATTATTGTGTATAACCTATGGTGGAGCCACTAACTGGGTTAGCTGCAAGGAGCACTGGAGGGAGAAAGGAAGATCGTCTTATTGAAGCCAATGCTATTAGACTGGATTTCTAACGCGCGATTTTTGTTGTTGGAGAAAACAACGTTCTTTTAAGCCTAAGAAATCCGCTCTCAAAGCACTGTCTTGACTAGAAGTACCGTTTTTTCCCGTTTCATTTTAATCTAGTGCACCTTGTAGCTATTACCTCCAAATGGTGTCTCGTAGCCAATATGAGGTCACATGACGCTGCTCTATACGACGAGGCCAGATTTAAATGTATTAAGTTGTAAATAAATCGATTGATTTGCCCAGGGACATAATTGGGTATACTGTCTGAACTTGTGTTGTGTAAACTAATATGAAAAGTTGGTTATGGTGGATTAGGAGTTGTGTAGACCCCCATAAAAGTGTCAGATTATCGTATAAGTGTGGGTTATCAAAATTAACCCACGGTGACGACGTGGGTGGGTTTTCAGATTAACCGTATGTAACGACTACACTTTTAGTACTGGGATGTGTTAGTGTGACGTCACCACCGTGCATTAAGAACTGCTATTGGAAAATCGTATTATACATTACTGTACGCATAATCAATAGATGGATGCATCGCTAGAGTCTGCAATCAATAAATTCAACAAGATTCGGAACTGAAAGAGCCGCCTTGATCCGACTCCAAATCATTCACTGATGGTTTTAAGCATGTTTTTTTTGTCAGTCTGTCTCTTGCGAGCAAAAAAAAACGGTTACGTTAAAAAAGAAGCACTATAGAGCTCGTATTCTCGTGGAATTCGCAGCCGCGAAGGTACACAAATTAAAAAAAAATACTTCTTGCATCTCACTCGAAGGAAATTAACTAATAATAATAACAGGTTTATTCAGGAAACGGCCCGCAATTCTGTATAAACTTGTGTGTGCCGGATTGCAATATAAGGGACAAAGGGTTTTAGCAAGCGTTAACCGCACTCGGTCATCTACCCAGGTAGTCACACGCCCAAGTATAAAGCAAAGTATAACTGAACTCCAATTCCACGAAACAAGGCCTTGTGTTTACTTTTTGGAAACGTCAGAAACTGAACGCAATTGGTGTTCGGGGTCTTTAATGAATGCACCCTCGATTATGTAAACTGCAGTTTTGTTTACCTTTTTTTCCGAACCATATGTAGCAAACAGTTCAGCTAACCAGGAAAAAAAGAGGATACTCGTTTCATTTTTCAAAATGATTATTTATTGTGATTCGAAAACAGCCTGAACAAAAAAAAAATACAACGATTGATGTGGAACACCGATTTTCGCCCAACCTGACAGCGGCCGTTTGAAAACCACTGCCAGTCCGCCCCTGTAACAAGCCTTACCATCGTAAAGACGAGAAGAGAATCTAATTTTCCGTTTTTTTGTAAGGCATTCCGGTTTTATTATTAT
>JAHWFP010208771.1:146347-175828 GCA_023313725.1 Lithobius niger | reverse complement strand
AACCTCGAAACGAATCTAACTGCGGCCGTTCGAGGCGTGTCACAACTAAAATTACAAGTCTAAAGAAGGACTTTTATCCAACTGTACTGTGAACGTGGGCGAACCTAGTGCTAACACTTCGATATTTGCACAGAACGTATTTACTTGGCCGGTGAAGGAACGAAATTTTTAAAATAGGTATCCCCCTCACAGACACAGTCCAGTAAGTCATCCAACACAAGAAACGTTTTAAATTTCGACTTTATTTTGAGGCTTGGTCACCTACAAGCACAACCACTCATGAAGAATGAAAGATACAAAAGACAAGAGATGGTACTTACAAAATTAACACTACAAACCCCCCCCAAAAAAATACGCAGGCCAACCAGTGCCTAGCCAACTTATTAAACGCCATCTTGGAAATGACGTCATGCAACCCTAAATCCGAATAAGAGGAAGATTTTCAAATATTTCTGCCCAAGATTGCAGTATCGGAAAAGATTTTACCGTGTTCATAGCCCTAGGTTTGTTTAGTTATTGAGCACGCCTCTAAACCCAACACGATTTTTTTTACAGTTTCCCTATAAGAATTTGGGCGGCGCGAACATCAACGACATGTTGACTTTCACTTTCGTGTTTTACCATAGCATAACGTGTGTTATTTTTTGCCATAGCAGTGCCATGGTCCAATTTCCTTTTTCCACACTGTCCAAAATATAACATAAGGACATGTAGCGCATTTTATGTCGTTCACCACATTCCTGACAGATTAGAACAGGATTCAACAACAAATCTGCCATGTTTAAACACGTCGGTGCCATAGATCCCGGACTGCCAACGAGACTCGATGTACTTGGAGAGTCATTATGGGTGCCTAAGAAAATTAACCTGGTTGGACCACGCAAAAGTAACTCTCCTTTCTTCAACACCGTCACGAATTAGTTTAATTTTTACCCCAAAATCGTCACTAGAACGATTCGTCATCGCATCGACTCTCATTCACGTGACAGCAATAAACTACAAGACAGTATTACCATATCCAAAATCAAAACTGGTCAAAGGGGCCGCCAAGTTCCGAATGGTTCGGCCCTTCAAAGGAGTGATATCAACACACCAAAACATTCGCCAAGTTAATCGCACCGCTTAATAGTTCGAAAGTTAAATGAAAACTAGAACATTGCTAATTTCGGTAACAATGTTCAAGTTTTCATTTAACGTCTAAATTATTATTCGGTGCGATTAAGTTGGCGAATGTTTTGGTGTGTTGATATCACTCCTTTGAAGGGCTGAACCATTCGGAACTTGGCGGCCCCTTTTACCAGTTTTGGTTTTTGATACGCAGTTCGTATCGTACTGCAACCATTCGTCCAATTTCATAGCTGGAAGCCTTCCCGTTATCTCGGCATCGATGAATAATCACCCTATGGAAATTAACATGGGGATGAGCGGACTAGAATTAGCAAGCTAGCTAATTAGCTAGCTAGCTAGTTACACATTTTCAACGTTATTGAGGGTCAGATTTGGCATTGAAAGCAGCTTAGCTGGCATTCCTACACGAGTTAATTTTTGTCAGGTGGGTCATTGCTCTTCATTTCAACAGAATTTAAGATTTTGTACCGCATTATTATTTTTCCTCAAGTACCTGAAATGTGCCCAACTATGCTTCAAGATATAAGACACTGACGCTATGGTGCCGCGCTACAATGGTTTACAACCTCGACAATTGAATTGATGTGATATTTGTTGTGATGATTGTTACCTAACTTGGAGCAACACACTAGCGTGTGTCTAGATTTTGAATAGCAAGCAGAAGTTAATTTACTATAAACGATACTTGCTGTTAAGATACGTTGAAGCATTAATTACTATTTTCTGAAGCTTATTTATAGAATTATAACACTGAACGCAACTTAAAGTCGTTCTATCTGTTGTGCGCGCGGTGTGTCTTGAGTCCTGCAAGTATTTAGTGAGCGGCTACGGCTTCCTGGATGGGGTGGTTTTAATCGATGGCCGCCATTGTTTTTGTAACCATCTTGGATATCAACAAGGCACTCTGCTACTGAAAACGTACAATCGATTATCTGTGTTCGTTCTGCGGAGAACTCAAGATAGGCCGCGGACTCTTAGCTTTGCTTGATCGATAGCCGATTCGTTTGCAGTGTTACCCCTTGTCCCCCAGTTACCCTCAGGAACCCAGCTCAGCGAGCATGGTTTGTTCGGTTGTTTAGTTTATTGCTGTAAGGGTAAATTTGAATGCTATATGTACAGGCAATCGCAATAATCTAAAATTAAACTAGATCAACAGGCTACGACGCGACGCCTCGCACGACCTGCACAATTAGTACAAGCAACAGCGTGTTTCTTCGCAACCTGAGTTACGTAATAGGTCAATTTGAACGCGGTAAAATCTTTCGCGACTGATAATGCAATATTGGGCAGACATATTGAAAATCTTCCTGTAAATCGGATTTATTGTGCGCGCAGTGTATCTTGAGTCCTGCAGGTATTTTACGAGCGGCTACATCTTCCTGGAGGGAGCGGCTTTAATCGACGTCCGCCATTGTTTTTGTAACCATCTAGGATATCAACAAGGTGCTCTGCTATCGAAAACATACAATCGATTATCTGTAATCGTTCTGGGGCGAACTCAAGATAGGCCGTGGACACTATAGGGTTGCATGACGTCATTTCCAAAATGGCGCTTGACAAGTTGGCTGGCACTGGCTGCCATTTTTACATTTTGTTGCGTTAAGTTTGTGTGTACCATGCATTTTCACATTCTTGGCTTTTTGCATCTTTCATTGTCTCATGTGCGGTTGTTATTGCAGGTGATAAAAACTCGAAGTAGAGTCGAAAATTAAAACGTTTCTCTTGTGTTACGTGACTTGCTGGACTGTGTGTGTCAGGGAAACACCTATTTTAAGTATTTTACCACAAAACATAGATCAGGGAAGAGAACGCCCACGGACCGAGTATCTGAAGCCGTTCATTAAGCAAGCTGTAAGGGAAATTGGGTGGAAAAAAAAAAAAAAGCGTCTTTAGTACAACCGATGCTATGAGAGTGGCTGTCGTAAGCTTAAAAAACGTTGTTTTGTCCAATCCCTTACGCTTCGAAACAAACAGAACAGTGACAATGACGCCATATTGGCTACGAGCTAGCATCAGGAGAGTTAGCTGCAAGGTGCACTGGATTCAAATGTAGGTAAAAACAACAGCACTTCTAGTCAATGCAGTGCTTTGAAGGCGAATTTCTTAGGCCTAAAAAAAAAATTGTTTTCTCCAATCCCTGATGCTGCAAGATTGAAATCGGAACAGAAAAGATTCCACTTGCAAAAAATGTTAGCAACTGCCAACAAATCGCCAAAAAATTCCTCGTTTTAGGCCTAAGAAATCCGCTCTATACCGCATTGGCTTCAGTAAGACGCCCTTCTTTTTCCCCTCCATGTTTATCCAGTGTCCCTTGCAGCTAACCCAATTACAGGCTCTAGCATAGAGTTATACATAACAGTATGATTGTCACTGCCCTATATTAAGATTGTAAATTGAAAAAGACAAATTCCACAAGCTGAAAATTGCATCAGCGGCCAACAAATCCCAAAAATTTAGCAATTTTGGTGCGAGAAAGCCGCTTTTACAGCGTTGGCATGACAAACTACGCTAATATTTTTTGCCTTCACGTATATCCATTGTCCCTTGCAGCTAGGTCGACGACTAGCTCTAGATACGAGTTCCGCAGGGAATACGGTGTTTGCTATATTACTCTTGAGAACCATTAAATTAACTTATAACCCTTAACTGCACCTGATGTGAACTTTCTCATACATCGTATTTGGTAGCATTGTGATAACTACTGACGGACTGGTTGGTCTGCTTCGATGTTTAATTTTGACTTCTTACCAGTTTTAAAACTTTCCGATTTTCAAATTATACATATGGAAGCGTGTCACTTTTTCCGGCCCATGACCCGTCTGACCCACTCGAGCCCTCACCCACGACCCACTTGACCCACCCAATAAAGAACAAAATGTGACCCATCCCATGCTATGAAAAAATAATACAGTAAAATAATACTTAAAAAAAAGGTTGGTTGTTATAAATACAGGTATATAAAGGGTCTTCCCGCGCCCCCCCCCCCCGTGCCTTTATTTTGGGTTTTTAGGAATAGTTTTAGGTTGGTAAACTATTTTTGAAAGAGAAAGACAAATATTTAAAAGAGTACTAGTAAGACTACTGATTATCGTGGATTGGTGTGTGAATGGTTTTGACCCATGACCCACTTGACCCACGATAAAAATGTGACCCATTTGACCCACTCACCCACCGACCCACGGGTCAGGTCCATCTCTGATACAGACTAGTGGTTTTTTTTTTTTTTTTGGTGTGGGTTGGTAATTTTTTTATTTTTATGAATGAATATTGGTTTATTGAACAAGGCAAACGGTACAAAACTCCGTATGTGCCCACACCCCACAAGAGCTCATGCTCGCGTGTGACGTGTTGGCTGCCATAATAAATAGTAACAAAAAAATACAAGAATTACAATGTCAACTTATGCAACAAATGCAAAGTTACATTTTATTAACTATTTTTAGTACCATTTATATTACTATTTGTATTACTATTTTTAATAGCGACTGCAAAGTTACTATTATTAGCAAATGCAATTATTACCATTATTATTAATAAATGCAAAGTTAAGGTGCGTCGTAGAAAAAATAATAACAACAGTCAAAACAAAATAAACATGCTATAAAGAACCAAAGAAAATTAAAATAACTGATAGAGCTGAAATTATTTTTCAGCTCATAATTTGAAGTAAATTTTCCAGGGCCACAGATATCCAGTAGCCACCGAAACAGGTATTTCTGGAAACGATGAATTTCAGTAATATCTTTTATGTAGTTGGGTATGTTATTGTAAAATTTGCTTCCAAGGAAGTAGTTGCATTTATGTAGTTTTTCTTTTGTAACTGTAGGCGGCTGAATGACAAAATTATTAGATTCACTCCTCGTGTGATAGTTGGTTACAAATCGAGTTGTAACATGTTTATTAACTCTACGGAAATTAATTAAAACTCTGTAAACATACAGATGGCGGACTGACAGGATACCTAGCTGTTGAAAGAGTTGGAATGAATGATCACGCTGTTTTTTGAAAGTCATCACTCTAACAATTTTCTTTTGGAGCTTGATAACCGGATCAATAGCATTCATGTAAGTTCCACCCCAGCATGTAATCGAATACTGAAGGTATGACTGTCCCATGGTAAAATAAAATAATTTAAACAACTTTAATGAAACATGCTTTCTAAGATAATACATTTTGCACAATAGTGCACGCAGTCTATTAAGAACTGCAGCGGTTTGACTCCTCCAATTTAACATTCTATCTAAGGTGACACCAAGATAGTGAACTTCATTAACTTTTTGTATTGATGGGCAATCACATGGTGAAGTTTTCTGCATTGAGCACTTGTGCGTTTTAAGAAAATCTACAACCGTTTCGCTCCTCTTCTTGAAAGCAAAATTCACATAATTGCTTTTCGTTACGTTAAGGATAAGGAAGTTTTCAATAAACCAGTCTCCAATAGGTACAAGATCACGTTCAATACTAACAGAGGCTAGCTCTTTATTTTTGTCAGTAGCAAGAAGTGCAGTATCATCCGCGAAAGATACCATATCAGAATTAGTGTTTAAGTTGTGTATACCGTTAATGTAAACAAGAAATAGGAGTGGACCTAAAACTGACCCTTGAGGAAGTCCTGTAGTCACTAAAATACTGTCGCTCTAATGTCTCCCGACTTTAGTATATTGCGACCTGTTTGATAAGTAGTTCGTAAACCAGTTATGTGCCAACCCTCTGACTCCATAAAGATATAATTTCTGTAAAACTCTTTCGTGATTTACGGTGTCAAATGCTTTCATCAAGTCAAGAAATTGGTTTTTTAAACTAATTTCTTTGAGCCTTAAGTCAGCCGAAGCAACTTAATGCTTGTATGGCTGAACCGGCTCAATTTTGAACATTACCAGACTTTTAGAGAAGAAGAAATTTCTGATAAAGGGAGGTGCCAACCCGGGGATTCGATCCGGGAAACCTCCCATCATCGTAGGGGCCCAAAGATTGTCCAGAATTTGCCAGAATAGTTCCCATAGCCGCTGAAGGTGCATACAACAATGCTGCCCGAGTCCAATGTCGTATAAGTCTGTGAAAGGAAATCAGAATTGCATCTTCAGTGCTGCTGTTTTTCAGAAATCCATACTGATTGGTGTGCAACGTGTTGTTGTTTTTTTCAAAAAAAGCAGTAAACCTGTTTTTCATGGCCTTTTCAAGTAGTTTGGAAAGAACCGAAAGTAAAGCAATGGGCTTATAATTATTTGGATCGCTGGGATTGCCTTTCTTGAATACAGGGATCACAACAGTGTGTTTTAAAATTTGAGGAAAAATTCCTGCAGTGAAAGAAAGGTTGAAAAGATAAACAAGAACAGGGGTCATAATGTGCTTGGCCGACTTAATACACTCTGCAGTGATGCCATCTAAACCAGAACTTTTGCCAAGATCGAGGGAGTTGATAAGATTCTTTATTTCCAGCTCAGTAAGAGGAGTAATGAAAAAAAGAATGATTAGTTGACGGTGGTAGATATTTACTCTCAGACGATTTTTGATCAATCTTGCTGGCCAAATTCTTGCCAATGTTCGAAAAAAAAGTTATTAAATTCGTTTGTATAAGTTTTTACGTCATTATCAAGACGAATTGAAGTTCCGTTAACGATAATTTCGTCGGGGCATGTGCTACATTTTTTTTTCTGGACTTAGTAATTTCATTCTAAATATTCCATTGTTTACGACAGTCACCATTTGCTTTGTACATTTTTTACTGATAGTGGCCATCCTTTGCTTCTCTCATTGCATTTTTTAGAATATTCCTGTATTTCACAAACTCATCACGGTGAGCTTGACTATAAGGGGATGTTTTTTCGTACGTTTGTAGAGTTTGTCTTTGATTCTGATAGAGTTTAAAATAGCAGTCGTCATCCAGGGATTCCTTTTTCTATTATTTAGCTGAAACGACAACATTTAAACGTAGCCCTCTTAATATTGTGTTGTTGTGTTTCAACAAAAGCCATCGCCTTGAGAAATCGCGAATAAAGAAACACTATACGACCTACTCCTGAGAACCATTAAATTAACTTATAACCCTTAACTGCACCTAATGTGAATTTTCTCATACATCGTATTTGGTAGCATTGTGATCACTACTAACGGACTGGTTGGTCTGCTTTGATGTTTAATTTTGACTTCTTACCAGTTTTAAAACTTTCCGATTTTCTTAAAATGTTTTGCGTTCTATTGTTTGCGTTCACATCGCGGAGAGCAAGCATAAACAAGTTTTGGATTGACACGCCCCCTTCGGTCTATAACCACGAACCCGTGTTGTTTGCCCGCTTTGCTTAAATGCTCTGATTTGTTGATAGATGATGGAAAAATAAATGAGATAACGCTTTGAACGTATACGCGATTAACTGCGCTTAGCAACCAGAAAGTCAAAAAGTGTATTTGCTCGATGCCATCTGCCGCTGGTAATACGAAGCAGGTTTTTAATTAAAATTTAACAAATAGTTTACTTTAATTAGTGCGTGTGCTTAAGAGTCGCACGAAAGCACACACGGTTCTAAGTTTGCAGAGAGCCGCGCCGTTCATTTACATTTCGTCTGGCTGGATCTGTGCAAGTTGGGGGTCCCCATCTGCCACCAACAGGCGGTTTGGGGTTGTAAAGGCGCAGCAGACAGGTCTAAAACACCCCGTAGGTTTATTAGGTAAGGAGAGACTTGGGAAAAGAAGGCTTGGTTAAAGCAGGTGGGGCAGACAACAACACCCAGGGAAGAAATGAATTCGATTCCCCCTTCTTGAATCTCCCCCAAACCCCCTCCCCCCTCCCCAGCACGAAAGCAGATGGTATACTTGGGAACCCCCTTTTCTTCGGCAAAGGGAAGGCATGTATAAGGGGGGAAAAAAAAGAAAAGTGAAATTCTATAGGGGTGTGACGAAAATTTGGAGGAGAAATTAAGAGGAAACCCGAAAATAAAGTTATTAAAAAATCCGTCGGTCTTAGGGAGTATACGACGTCCGGTTTATGAACTGGGTCTAAAGTTGCCATTGATTATTAGTTACGACGATTGTAATTATTTGAGGCTTGACGCGTGGCGGATTTGAAATCGTCGGAAGTAGATTTGCTGAAGCGTTGTGTTTGTTAATTTATTCGTAAGATAGGGACGGAAAGGAGGGGCGGGGATGATCTGCTCCCATAAGGGCCTGCCTTCTGGTATAATACTCTACCTACTGAGAGACAGTAATGATGGTAATTATGCTCGCAGATTTGCCCTGCAGTTGAGCGCTGTTTTATACTATCAGTGGTAAACGAGCAGTGGCAACGCTACGGGGGGATCCATGGATGGGCAATGCCCCCAAATATTTTGCCCTGTTATATGAGTTATATGAACTAAATTAAAAAAAAATTGAACAAATTAAATCAAACCCAAAAACTGATAAAGCGGTTACTAAGTTGAGAATGGTATGGCCTCTCAAAGGTGTGATATGAAATTAAAATATCAGAAAAATTACCACTCAAGCTATTGTTGCCGTGGCACATTATTACACATCTGCAGTCTAGTTGCGTTGAGTCTAATACACAATTAAAAAAAAAGAAGTGATATCATATCAAAAACCCAAACTCCGCCAAGTTCCGAATGGTTCGGCCCTTTAAAAGAGTAATATCAACATACAAAACATTCGCCAAGTTAACCGCACTGGCTGATAGTTCGAAGGTTAAATGAATACTAGAACATTGCTACTTTCGGTAACAATGTTCAAGTTTTCATTTAACGTCCAAAGTATTATTCGGTGCGATTAACTTGGCGAATGTTTTGGTGTGTTGATATCACTCCTTTGAGGGGCTGAACCATTCAGAACTTGGCGGTCCCTTTTACTAGTTTTGGTTTTTGATATAATATACTTAACTCAACGCAAAGATAATTCTTAAGAATAAGGTAAAACACACCTGAAGATAAACCATCGTATTAAGCACAGAATAACGCAAAGGCCGACTGAGATACTCACCCGAGCAATGGAGCATCGGCATAACGGGGGAGTTCCGAAATCCAGCCAATGTCTAAAAAAAGGCCGAAAAGTGCGAATGCAACCGTGAAACGCGACAGGTGTTTGTATCTTTTCAACGAAGTTTAGTTTCTCTTTCTCTTTTTAGTTATATCTTTATAACTAAGTGAATTTCTAAGCTTGGTGGAACACATTGTGGCTCCCTGGCGTCAGTACTTGTAACTAACGTTAAAGGCCAGCTTAAGCGAACTGTATAGTTGTAGCCAAGGTCAGCTGAGGTATTAAACCTTACTCGATTGAGGGCGTCACTCTTCCGTTGGTTGGTGTGATTTAGGACCTGGGGATTTGGCTAACATCCGATCTGAAATCTACGCTACATTGCAAAAATATTTCCTCTCTTGCTTTTCGTCGCCTAGCAATAGTAAGAAAGCGTTTTTGTTTGGTAAATGTCAGTACGCAAATTACGGCGTTTAAAATTTTCGTGCGTGCATTATGGCAGTATGGGAGCCCTGTCTGGTCTCCCCATCTATTGGGGGATATTGATCAGGTGGAGCCCGCTCAGCGCTGTTTTACGCGCGGACTACCGGGCTATCGTAATCTGACACAGGGTGAGAGACTCAGAAAGGCTGGACTGGACTCGCTGGAGCTGCGTAGGATACGGGCTGACTTAGTTCTTACTTTCAAGATTCTACACGGGCTTCTGTCGGTTGATCTACGCTACGCGTGGCCATTCAATGAAATTGCGTATGCAGCCTTTTAAAATCGATTGCCGTAAACACTGTTTGGCTTGTCGGGGAGTGTCAGTGTGGAACTCCCTGTCTGAGGGGGCTTGTTTCAGCCTGTTCGGTTGGTGTCTTCAAAAAGCAACTCTACATTCAGCCGTTACAAAATTTTCTAAAGCGCCACTTATCCTAATATCCTACTTTTAACATGGGACCAGCGTTAGTTGCAAAAAATTGCCCTTTGTGCTCCCAAGGCTACCTAGACGTAAAGGCTTAACGTTTGAAATTCGACGCGTCGTCCAGTTAGTCACTGATTCTGCCACCAGACGCGCTACATACACCCCAAAAATGAACTGCACTAGCATGCGGACTGAACTGTGAAAGGTACGTGTGACACGCGATAGGCGGATTTTAAACTTAAAACACTGCATTGACACCAAATTATTAAAATTTAACAACAATGGCTTCATGCTACGTACCTCTTTTTTCACTCGACGACAAAAAAAAGCCTCCGGAGGTTTAATTTCATGAATTTCAAGCAGAAGTGCAACCAAGGTACGTGTGTATTGTACTGTATGATGCGCTACGGCGTTTTCAATTCTCATTAAAAATGTGTTAAACGATCCTTTGACGTAGCAGTAAATCGTCCGAAGACTTCAAGATATAGTCACCATTACCGTAAAATAATGGTCGTTTAGTGTTGCAACACCGTTAACTCTAATAATGAATGGATTACCACGTTTTTGTGCGTCCCGCTGAACACTAATCAATGCTACGATTGGGGTTTTTTGTTCTTCGTGCTTTCAGTTAAGCGCAACGCTTGGACGACACGTCTAGCATGCTACGTGAAACCGAGCGTTAAGCCTTTACGTATAGGTAGCCTTGGTGCTCCCAACCTCTTTTTTCTGTGGTTAAACATTCATATTATTACTATTTTAGTCTTCTGTACAGCCGTACCGGCTGAGAAGACTATTGCAATGACTTTGTCCGTCCGTCCGTCGCTTTTTCAACTTCGCAACGGTGCCAGATATTGACGACCATTGTTTACAACGTTAGATTCAGTGTGAGAAGTTAGGTAAATCACATGGCAAATTAACACATCGGTACTTCCTTGTAGCTAATAGAATTCTTCGACGTAACTAAATTAAATAATAACATTTGATCGTCGAATTAAAATCCTAAGGTAACACTCAATAAAAACAAATGGATTTTAGTTTCGTTTAAAATAGTCTCGTCGCATTGTTGGATGAATGAATTGGCTTATCGGCGAACCAAATTCTCCATTAGGGCTGTATATCTGCTACTTACGAAATTAAAACAGCATTTTTTAAATTAGGCCTAAAAATGAAAATTAGGCCTAAAATCATGTTACCATGGCAACGTCAAGTTGCTACGAGTCACTGTTGGTTTCATCAACAGCGTCTCTCTCGTCACTTCCCTACTACCACTGATCTATATATAGGCTACGTTGCACGTTACGTTGTAACACTGTAACTGGATGCCTGTAGGCGCACCGTTTTGCAAAAATGAATAGGCTTACTATACAATCCATATCTCCGTTAGCTGCTACTTCTGAAATTAAAACTGCTGGTTAAAATTAGGCCTAAAAGCTGATAATTACGCCTAAAATGTAAAATAGGCCTAAAAACTATCACATTTTTAACCGACAATTGTGATGGGTACTGATTTTAGATTAGTATAAAGAGATAGCTGTTGTAGTGCATGATAGAGGTGTGCGCCTCAACATTGGAAGTGGAGGAACTGTACAGAAGACCGGTGAGACTAGGCAGTCGCTGTAGCCGCTTGTTTATAGATAGAAGCTGCGTTCCCGGTTCCACTGCAGGCCCGTCAGCTTTATGCTTTTCCGGCATTAGTTAGTGACAGAAAAGCCAGGAGTCGTCTAGTACAGTACGGCATGAGAACCAAGGGGAATTGGTATCTAAACAAAGTATACGGGAGAGAAACCCTCATTTGCCGCCACATCTCCTAATTTATTCTGTGTGCGGTTAAAGTTTAAGAAGTAGCTGAGTAAACTGTGATTTTTTTTGCGTAAATTTTGTTCAGATACTAATCCCCCTTGGTTCTCATGCCGTACGGTACTGGACGACTTCTGGCGTGTCTGTCACTAATTAATGCCGGAAGAGCACACAGCTGACGGACCTGGAGTGGAGCCAGGAACGCAGTTCCTATCTCAGCTGGCCTTGGTCGTAACTTAGCGGTCAAAGGGACACCCGGCCTGCCTTATAACAGTTAGGCGCAGATCGCCATCCGCGCATTTACCAGAGCCAAGGTCGGCTGGGATGGTAGCTGCGTTCGCTTGTATCGGTTGGCTTTGGGAATAGTACAGGAAACAGCATCAAGATAAAGATTGTGTCGTCACAAACCGGAATGATTCCCGTACTTTGACATCACAATTTATAATTTAGTCGGCTAGTGTCTTATAATTTTGCTTCGGCGATCTATCGGAATAATTAATTTTAACTTTTACCGCATTAGTCTTTTAGATTTTTGATTGCATGGTAATTATTAGAAAATTAGTATATGCACACGCAGAGATGAAACGTCATGATTATCGTAAGCGCGCAAAGCTTCATATACGTGTAGATCTTACATTATAAACCAAAGTCTCACAGCAGAAATGAAGCAACCGCAACGACCCCCCGGAAGGGGAACAATGAAAACGTGCGAGTGTGTCAATTCTTTGGCATGAAGTTGAAACTGGGACGTTGTTGCCCTGAAAAGAAGTTGAAATTGGCACATTGTCGCCTCGACTAACAATTCGCTCTAACAATTATCCTTCTAACCAAACACCGTGGTAATCTCAAGGGCAAGTATTACATGACGTCATGCACACTTATTTTTCACACGGCACGCATCGCTTAAGCCACAGCTAAAGACTGGGAGTGGGGGGAGGGAGTGAGTTGTTATCATTAAGCATAAGATTGCGCATAACTCAACCTAAAAGAGAATATCTGGGGGTGTTTGCTATTAATTCAAATAACCATCCCCATTCAACTACGTATAGCAAAGAGGAGGAAGGGAAGGAAACCAAGAGGAAAGGGAGAGGACGGGATAAAAGTAGGGTGGGAGAGGGGAGGGAGAGGATTTGCGGAAAGGGGGAGTGTTACACAAACAAAAATCGATTGTTGCAGTGAACGAACAGGCAGCACCGAGCAAATACTGGGAAACAACCACGGGTCAAACAAATCCCCGGGTGAAGCCGGGTACGATGCTAGTCGATAAATAAAGTTAACAACTATTCAACAGAAAATCTTCTAGACGCTACATTTAAAAACGGATTTTTGCCAAGGGATTGACTAACGGTAAGGAAATAGACCTTTGGGGTCGTACTTGATGTGGTGAATCGAGAAAAATGGCGCTTGGAGGTATATCCCTTTAAAGCATTCGACACATAATCGAGAGACCCAGGTTCGATTCCCCACCACGTTATGACACGACATTTTTTCCCGTCTAGATGACCACACACTGGTCTTCACTGCAACTTCCGGACACTACAACGGGTATTTGTTAGTATCCTCTCACTAGAGCTTTATTTCTTTTCTAAACTCAATTGTACAAAAAAAAAAAAGAACAAGTCCTAGAAGCGAAAGAGGAATTAACCAAAGAGCTGTTTCCGAGTTTTCCTCTCCCCCTCCCCCCGACCCCCTCCCAGCCCCGCCACCATTCGTGATAGATATGCCAGATTACGGCAGCACGAACGTTAAATATTAACTTTTGAACCGTCTGCGCGCGACTCACTTATTTTTCCTTCCAACTTGGTGCAGTAGGTTATTTTTCAGGGTGACAGATACGAATCCGTGCCTCGGAGACACACCCCATTCTTCACGAGCAGAAAGACAAGGATTTCTATTATTTTTGTTTCTGCCCGACCCGGCGACCAAATCCCTCCCATTTCTCCTGCTTCTCCCCGTGTCCTATCTCCCACTCCAAATCCCCGTTTGTAAATCCCCGCTTATTGTATTGACAAAACCCCCCGATCGCTAAAACCCAGTAGCAAAGTCATAACTTCCGACAGCACCCCCCTAGCCCCTGTCCTCCCATCAGGTTCCCCCCAAAGAATGGACGGAATTAGATCTGAGCGAACCAAACCAAACACGTCGGTGGTATTGGACGCCTAATGGCCGAAATGGTTGCAGCGATGGTGTTGTGATTGGGCCGGGGAGATGTCAAAGTAGCGGGGAGAAAATGGCGTCGATTTATAAAGGCGATAGAGCAGACAAAAAGTCGTTTCAAGGAGATGGGCCAAGAGTCCACGTTTGTCGGTCACGAGTAAAGCTAATTTTCAGGCCACTCGAACACTGAAACTGCACTGGAACTTCTTTTTTTTTTTTCACTCTGCTAACGATACCATCGGAAACCTTCGTGTCCCCGGCAGGTCTAACCTTGGTGGTAAGGCAGTTGTTGTCCTATCCCACCTTTCTATTGGCCACGCAGTTTACACGCGTCTGAATTGCTGCCCCGTTTTAGGCTGGCAGTCAGCGATCCCCGCGATCCTCACCAGACCTGTTGTTCCGGCAGCGAACTGCTTATTATTATTACTGTATTATTATTATCACTAGAGGAAGCCCGTGCTATGCACGGGGCCGAACATGAATTAAGTTAACGGACACATTTCTCGGGACATTTTTCCGTCACTCTTCCCGACGACTTATCGGATTGATCGACCACTCATGCCTGCCTCCTTGTTGCATGCAGGTAGAATGGGAGAGCGCATTTGCAATGCGGGCGCGAGGAGGGAAGAAGTGATTGTTCGGCCCGACGACTTGTCAAATTGAACCTTTATTACCTTTATTGAGTTGATCGACCACTCATGCCTGCCTCCTGTTTCCATGCAGGTAGAGTGGGAGAGTGCATTTTCAATGCGGGAGTGAGGAGGGGAGAAGTGGTTTTCCTTTTAGCCTTCCTTTTAGCCGGCCTCCAAGGTTATTATATAGATATCACAAACCAAAACTGGTAAAAGGGACCGCCAAGTTCCGAATGGTTCGGCCCTTGAAAGGAGCGATATCAACACACCAAAAGCTCGCCAAGCTTTCGCCGTGTATGATAATGATAATAACACTTTATTTCAACAACAGTTTACATTACGAAGCTGGAGTTCCAGCTTGTGTGAGAACAATGTTACATGTTATTCACATTTATTAGTAATTTTATTACGCTAAACAACATTTCGCCTCGCTGCTTTGATTTTTCATGTTTTTATTAGTTATTTGAAATTTAAACAATTATACTATGATGTTATTCAGTATTTTAAATGTGTTATATTCATCTAATTTGATTAGTCTGTGTGATAAATTACGACCATAATTCTTTCAATTTTGGCTTCAATTCACTTATATTTTGGTAATTTACCATAGTTTTCGGAATTATATTAAAAATGTATGCTATATACCATTTTTTGTTTCTTTTCCCATATGTATTGTTCCATTTTGGTTAAATAAAGCTTGGTTTTATGTTTCTTGTTTTCTCTTAACAATTACTATTTTTATGTTTATTTATATAGTAGTTTTTTTTATCACAATTATGTAGACTTTTAATTCTGAAATTAAAAAAAATGCTATTTTCTTAATATAGTTCATTTGTCTTTAACTTTCTATTTTTTCCGAGTAGTATCTTAATTAATATGTTTTGTGTTTTTTTGTAGTCTTTCAATTAAATAATCTGATGCAAATCCATATACTTCAATTCCATATCTGAGTATACTTTCTACTGTATCCATGCGTTATATACAATTTTTTTATTTCCAGATTTAGTATATTTTTCAATTGGTATATTTTTGGTAGAATCTGTCTATCTGAATTTGTTATTATATTTACTATTTGACTCTTAAAATTCCACTTAGAGTATAATAATAAGTTTAATAACTTCACAACAAAAGGCACGAGACCCAAACGGATCTGTATGTGCTACATAGCAATTCAAAAGTTTAAAAGACTAAAATTTAAAAGTACATAGATTACCATTAAATAACCAACTAAATCCAACAGAATACAACGTAATTCAAATAACAGCCAATAATGTTACAACACTAAGAAGTCATGATCATCCAGTTTTTAATTTTCCTTAACATAGTCGAATAATAAGGTATTTCCCTAAGGTTACTAGGCAGCCTGTTAAACATCGCTGGAATTACATAAGCCTGACACCTTTTTCCGTAAGAATTTCTCCACTGTGGAACAGTTAGCCAATCATTATTATATCTAACGTTCCTCTTTACAGTTTCCTTAAAGTCTTTCTTAAAGTAATTTCTAGTTAAAAAGGTGTAAGCAAACAACTGCTTGAATGTCAGGATATAATTTTCCTTGCAAAGCTGGGAAGTATTTTTATATTTTTTTTCATTAAATAATACCTTTACAGACTTGTTAAGTAGTTTTTGCAAACTGTCAATTTTCCCTTCAGTGGTAGAGCCATAGATAGAATTGCCATACCGTACCTGAGACATGACCCATGCCTCAAATAATGATTTTTTAGTTGTAATGCTGAGAAAACCTTTCACTTTATACAAAATAGGAATAATCTGTCTTAGTCTAGACTTTAAATTTTCAATATGATTCTCAATATAATAATAATATTAATAATAATAATAATAATAATAATAATAATAATAATAATAATAATAATAATAATATATTTACCACACGCGAATTGTGGGAAGGAACCGGAAACACTAACACCGGACCTTTAAAGAAAAAAGAAGTACTTATCAAAGTCAAAAGGGCCGCTTAAGAAATTTATGAAGGGGATTCTTATCAAGTATGCTGTGAAAACCAGACACAGTATCCATGTTGACAGCTTCAGCCTGTAGGGCATTCCAAATTGGGAGGACTCTAAACCGAGAAGAAATTACGCCGGCATTCAAGACGCGAACTCTACAAACACAGTTTCAAAGGATGGCCCCTGGTGTGTTGCAATGGTCCCCTGTCAACAAAATGGAAGGTCCACTGAGATAAGACCACGTATAATTCTGTACGTAAGGACGAGGTGGAACTGAAGGCTTGAGGACCATTTACTTTCTAACCAACATTTTTGCGGGTTCCGTATTTACAACAACTCTACGCGACATTACGAATCAGTGTAGCGTCCGGGAATGGAAGGGTTGGGGAGGAGGGGGGGGGGGGGGCTATAGTTAAGACTGAAATGTGGCTATACGTAGACCAGGGTTTTTTTTTTAAGTTAAAAAAAATCTGAAGAGTGGCTTTTGAATCATTTCAAAGGCACCAGTTGCGGCACCAGTTGCGGCACCAGTTGGGGAGAAGGTTGGGGGGCACACATTGTCAATGGCTTTCTAGTCAATAACATTAATTCTAAGTTTTATAAATTTACTTACACATAAAAAAAAATGCCTGTACGAATAGGCCTGTAAGAATAGGCCTACATCGGGGAAACTATGTGTTGTGTAAGGGATGGGGCCGGGGGCCCGGGGGGGGGGTTCATAATTAATTTGCAATTTCAACTATTGAATAAAAAGAAAATCCTACAAGCTCGTTACTGTATTTTTTTTTTTACCTTTGGCATGAATACCGTTTTGGTATGTGATTTTGTCTGAACTCTAAAATTTTTGCGGGGGCACCCAGGGGGCACAACTGAAATCTAGGGGGGGGGGCGGCCCCCCCGTGTCGCTATCACTGAAAGGTACTGAAATTTTTCTAAATGTTCTAAACACATAACATTTAGAAAAATTTTAGTGCCTTTCAGTGATGGCGCCACGGTGGGGGGGGGGGGGCTAGGGAGGCACGTGCATCCCCCCTACATTTCAGTTGTGCCCCCTGGGTGCCCCTGCAAAAATTGCCCGTTTCCCACCTTAGATCCTTTACAGCTGAATTCTATTCAATATTAATTAAGGATTATAGTAAGCAGTATAGGTCGTATGTAATCCCAACTTTATGTAATAAGTTGCCCATTGACCTACTAAAACAGTAGTAGGAATTCAATTTGAAAGAAAATAAAATGATATTTTTGGACAATTAAAAGCATGTTGAGTTAAGGAAGGTCATTGGTTTAAATTTTGTTGCATTGTAATGCTTTTCTATTTAAGTTCGTACCAGCTTGATTGTTATTGTTATCACTTTTTAATTTGTAGTTGATAGTTTTCAGTTTCCCTATTATTTTCGTGCTTGTGTGATTTGTGTTTTGTTTTTGAAGCGATGATTTTGTATTTTTTATTTTACATTAGCTTTTAACGTATGCTGTAATTCCGTATTCGTTGTTTTTTATACGAGATACGTTTTTATTAGTTGGAGCTGACAAATTGTGGATGGATTCATTGTAAATTTTGTATGTTTCGGCTTATTACAAGTTTCGAAATGAACGTAAAGCCGTCATTTGGTAATAAACTATTATTATTATTATTATTTTTTAATTCCTTGACCCGTTCGAATTCCAATTTTTTTTTTTACGTCTTCCCGCCTCAGAAACAAAACAAAAAAATCCGGGGTGCACCATTGTTAAAAATTGAGTTAAATTTTATTGGTTCGAAATTTTGGAAAATCTCAGGGGGTTGGGAGCGGATCCTCATCGTTTTCCCCTTCTCTAGTTGCTTCTAAAAAAAAACCCCCAAAAAAAATTAATAACATTCATTCGCGCCAGTAGGCCTAGATCCACAATTTAATTCGTAATTACGTCTACAATACAACATACCCGCTTCAATAAATCGTCGAGAGCTTGCTTAAACCGGTATACGTGATTTCTTTTACAGCGTTATCTATTAATGCCCCCCCCCCCCCCTTCCCCGCCCACAGCAACCTTCTACAACAGCATACTTGTTACGAATTTCCTTTTAGTAAAACTAGCATGCAGAGAGCGCCGTTATCAAGTTCGTCTGTACGCCGCCGCCCATCCCCCCCCCAACCCGGGCCCCGGGGCCCCCCCCCCAACTTCGTCTGATTAGACTGATATAAAAGAATTATACGATCCCCAAATCACTTGGTCCACGAGATGCTCGTTAAAAAGTTAGTGACTTGCTCTTCCCTTCGGAGTTTTGGCCCCGCGACTTGATTCTAAGCAGCTTTAAAATACCGTCTTGCGTTTGTTCGTACAGATACGGCTGAATGGAACACTATCAGAAGATAGAAGAGAGAAAAAAATAGAAAGAAAAGCTTTCTCTCGTACCAACAGAGAGGCAGTTAAAGTTAGCTCTTATATTTTAATGAGGGATTGCGTTCTTTCTCGAGCATCCCTACTGCGCAAATGTTTTCTGCTACAACGCAGTTTTTCCTTTACAAAATTTATTGTCCGAACCTTTGTTCGGCTCGAACGCAAGTTAAAGGGCTCCTCTTAAAGCACAATTGAAACACAATTAAAGTTTTTTTTTGTTTTTTTTAGTTACGTAATTGGATAGCACGAAGTAGAAATGTGCTTCACACACCTCCTCAAAATAAAAGGCAAAAAATGATTTGTTACTCTTGGGTAGAAAGATTGATTGGATATGGTATCTAACTGCATGCATTTGCCGTTAACTGTCACATAAATAGGCCATGAAAGCTTCAAAACCGAATCGCAAAATTCTATTTACGAATATGGAAATTTAAAATCTAAACAAATTTACATCAAAACTGAAATTCTCAACTATACACAACTAAGAGACTTCGTTGTGATTCTAAAAAAGCCCAATTTTACCTGGGGAAGGGGGGGGGGATCAAAACTGGTTTGTATTCCCTAACAAGAAAATATACACTACCTGTACATTTTTGCATTCAGTTCCTGTAACGCTGTTTCTCCCTTGAAGTTTTTTCTCTGTCCAGATTTGTAAACCAACGGTACATGCGTCATGCAGCCCTCCTATAAAAGCTTTCGGGCAAGGAAGCCCACCATCTTTTTCCCTCTCAATATGTCATGGTGGTGACTCAAGAGGGGAGGAATGGTGTGTACAGGCAGTGTACATTTTCGTATTAGGCAACATAAACCAACTTTGTCCAGCCCCCCCCCCCTTTCTAATTGCCGGTTGAAAAATATCCACTACCTGTAAATTTTTGCATTCACAGTTGACCTCGTCACTAATGGTGGCGGGCACCACATGACGGGTTACCCCGGGTTACGAGCTGGCACTTCCAAAAATGTTTGCAAACTTCGCACTTTGTTGAGAACCTATGGAAACAGCGATTACCCCCTTAAAGGTTGCGGTGGCGGTGCGGCCATTGGTTTGGAGGTGATTTTAATTAATTGCGTCTTGCTGCCGTCTTCGTGGGTGGACTTCGTTTCTGCTGTTTAGTGCTTCAGGGGGGTTGGACCACACCTCTGGTAGCGACCATGAGTCCCAGGTGATGTAGTCCGTTTCTTGTCTTGACGTCCTGAAGAAGTGGCTTGTGAAGACGGAATGACTTTGACAGAATGTTGCTCGAAGGATTTCGGCGATGGAGACTTGGCTATGGAACTTCCGGAAATTGACAGTGGCCTAGATTCTTGAGCTGTGGCCCTGTTGTTTGTTGGCGCAGTTGATGTTAAGATTTCCATGTTGACCAGAGTTGTGGGCTGTGGTGGTCTTGAAGGAGCTTCAGCTTCAAACTGCATCAGGAGCCGGACTGTGCATCTGGCTGTGACAACGAGTCTCAAATGGAGTGGTCCAAAGACTTGAAGTTGATAAAGTTGGCGAAGGCTCACAGCGAATGGCATCGGTCCAGAGGTGCTAAGGTGGTCTTGACGAGGTTACGATGGAAGTCTGGTCTTGAAGAGTTTTAAGTGGCCAGCAGTGAAGGACGAGTGTCTGGATGACCTGAGTTGGCAAACAGTCGCTGTTTTGTTAGTTGTCGGCGACAAGAGTTGTTGCTCGGCATCGGCGACAGGTGTTGGTGTTGGCGGCAGGTGTCCTGTTGACGAAATTTGACACTTTGTTTTGGCGTTGTAGTCATGGTGAGATCGTGATGTCTGGAACCGTGGGAAGAGGGCTTGTCACATGGAAGAGGTGGTAATTTGTGTTTGGTCCCTTGTTTTGTAGTCAAAATCAGTTGCTAATCACGAAGAGAGCGACGGATTGACTGGAGCTTAGTATCCGCTGCAGGATGGCTAGTAGACAGGTCAAAGAGGCAGAGCTGCTGTTTGGCTAGGTGGGATGTCTTGGTCTCGTCGGTGAATTCGTTTCGGTGGGTTGACAAGAGTCATGAAAGATTTCTTGCAGTGAAGGCTTCGGAAGGACCCAGATGCAGACCTTGCTGTTGACTGGTTTTAAGGGAATAGCTTTCCAGTGCATCCCTATTTGGTCTGGCCATTCCGTGAATAAAAAATTCTTGTTGAGAGGTTCAAACAAGGTGTGAAGAAAGTCTTTCGGTGAAAGCTTGGAGGAGCTTCTTTCGGTCGAAAGTTTGAGGCTTCTTTTCGTTCGAATGCGTAGGGCTTCTTTCGAGTGAAAGCTGAAAGCTTGAAGCTTCTTTCAGTCGAGAGGTCGGGCTTCATATTGGTGAAAGCTTGAGGCTTTTTTTTAAGTTGAAAGCTTGTAGCTTCTTTGGTGGAGAGTCAGGGGTATCATTTGGTCAGAATGAAAATTAAAGCCTGGGTGAGGCGCTGTAGAGGCTGTTGATGAGACGTTGGAGATATGGCCAAATTTGGTTCGCAGCGGCCTTCCACTGTGTGTGGCGTGCGTCACGTAAAACGTTGATTCTGTGCCAGGGCCGAGGGAGAATCTTTCGGTGATAGCTTGAAGGAGCATCTGTCTGTGGAAAGGCAACGGCAGGTTGTGTTGGGTGAAGGTTTACCGAGCTGTTCATAAAGTTTGGTGAAGGACAGAAGGCAGTGAAGTGGGAAGGTATGAAGAGCTGCAACTGTAGCTGGTGATAGGCAGTGGGCCGAGAGGAATGAAGGTCCGAAATAGCTTCCCAATTGTTGGCGTGTGACAGCAACAGGCGAAGTATGTCGACGGACGAAGGCTTCGAAGGATGAAGGTCCGAAAGAGCTGCAACAATGGTCAGCAAGGAACAGCAGTCTTTGATGGTTGGTGACGGGAGCTTTGAATGGCAGTGATGATGGTCGGCGCTCAGAAAAACTGCGAGAGACTCAGCCAGAGTTGACAGACAGAGACGGGCGAAGGTTAGCAGAGCTGCACTCACTGATGGTGAGGGACTTCTTTTCAGTGGGCCTTTCAACTGGGCTCTCTCCTCGCCAAACTTCCACACAACGTTCCTTTCCCCGAACTACCACCCTGACTCCCTTTGCCGGCTTTTCATCCCAATTCACTACCTGAAGGCTGACTCCCTCCCAGTTGTTTCCAGGGTTTATCCACACTCAAGGAAGGTCATCACAACAGACAAGAGCCAGACACGGCATTGTTCTTTCATCAAGGCCGGCCATATTCTCCTCTTCGCCCCAAACAACTGCAAGCAAAAAGCGGCCTGACCTGTCACCTTGCGCCCAAGTTCTTCGTATCATCAGCAAGAATGATACGAAGAACTTGGGCACAAGATCAATTGGGAACTTGGGTGACAGGCCAGGCCGCTTCTTGCTTGCAGTTGTTAGTTGTTTAGGACGAAAAGGAGATTACGGCCGGCCTTGATGAAAGAACAAGGACGTGTCTGGCTCTTGACTGTTGTGATGACCTAACTTGAGAGTGGATAAACCCTGGAAACAACTGGGAGGGAGTCAGCCTTCAGTGAATTGGGATAAAAAGCCGGCAAAGGGAACGTCAGGGTAGAAGTTCGGGCAAAGGAATGCTGGGTGGAAGTTCGACGAGGAGAGAGCCCGTTGTTCAGCTGAGGCCGTCGATCCATGAGCCTCTTTTTTGTTGGTAAAGGACGGGAAAGAAACCGGATGGGTCGATTGATTAGCAGGCTGGAATCTTGTTCGTTCACGGAATTAATCGAAAATGAAAGTAGAGAGCTCGGTCGGCTTGTTGAGTGGTAACTGAGTAGAGATTCATTTGTACATGGAATCCGTGCACGGTGCATGACGTTTGAACATGGTCTTGAGTTTGGAGCAGGCATCTTTCATTGCACGAAAAAAGTCTTGTTCTAGTGCCGCTAAATCCGATCGGAAAACGGCGTGCGTTGACCACCTTGCCAGGAAGATGGACGAAGATCCGGAAGAGCTGCGACAATGGTCGACGAGGGATGGGTGAAGGAAGGTTGCCAAAGTGCCAATGCCAAGGAAGGTTGTTGAGGGACAGCAAACAGTGCAGGATGACGGCATGAGGCTGCCATGATGGCAGGCGAGGGACAAAGAAGCTGGGACAAAGATTGGCAAAGGGCAGCAGGCACCGATGGACGTAGGTTGCTAGGGCTGCAAATGATGGACGGTGAGGGACCGAAGGCAGCGAAGGATGAATATTGAAGAGCTGGTATGATGGCTGATGAGGGACAGCAGACAGCGAAGGCCAAGGTGCGTGGCTTCTTTCAGTTTAGGCTTTGAAGAAACAGTAAGGCGTTAGTTTGGGCGGCTGATGATTGTGGAGGTGTGGGAGCTGATGCTGCGACTGTGGTAGAATTCTTTAATTGTGTGATACATAAAGGCTTGAAGGTTTTTTGCTGAAGGATGTTGACTGCCAGTGGTGACGGCAGAGAAGTGAGACGAACGCTGAGAAGATTAGGGTAAGCGATCAAGTGGTCGGGTGATGCCGAAAAATGGCCGGACGCCAAGGGTGTGGAACACAAAGGTTGTCATGGTGGAGACGTTGAAGGGTGGTCGACAATTTCAGGGTTGGCAGGAGGAGGGGTAGCCGGAGGTAACGGGGTCTTGGATGTTGAGGCCGTCGTGTCTTTTGGGCGAGCCATGGAGTCGAAGATGAAGGTCCTTCGTTCTTGGTCTTCGATCCTTCGCTTGATCCTTCGTATGCAATCCTTCAGGATCTTTCGTCTTAGCATCTTTCGTCTTTCGGCTGACGGTGTCTTGACTTGAAGCGGGAGAGAACAGAGTGATCGTCTTAAACGGGAGCTTCAGGAAAAGAGATGGCGGGCTGCCTTGCCCAAAAGCTTTTAAGAAGGGCTGCACATGACGTATGCGCAGTTGGGTTGCACACTGGCTGGATCTGGACACAGACAAAAACCTCAAGGGAGAAACAACATTACAGGAACTGAATGCATAAATTAGCAGGCAGTGCATATTTTCGAAACGATAACTGAAAACTATTTTAATTGCGACCGCAAATTAAGTTCTAATCTAAAGAATAATTATTTCTGAAAAACCACTCATCGACATGAAGTGTCTTTTGCCAAGAATGAATACCACAAACAAGTTAAAAATTGTTTGTGTTTCGCTTTGCTCTCTCAAGCTTTCATCTCTCACCTTCGTAGAGTATTACTTCTGAAGGAGAAGACGTACAAACGTGCAAACAAACAAATTACATATTTGGAATGATGTTGGTGAAATGCAGACGTGCTGAGGAATGTGAAGAACGAACTGTGAGCAAAAACTGCAATCAGTTTGCGTCGAAATAATCAGTACATCGATTTTGAAATACTCTTGGAATCAAAGAAATTGAACATGAAGAATGGATCGACGCCAATGGAGTGAGCGAAGCGAACGGTATGGCTAGTCTATTGTTGAAGCATAGAGTACAAGTGTGGGCTGGATTGATACTTGGGTGGGTGACCGCCTGGGAATCTGGCTGTTGCAGACATAGGGCCTTAGGGCTTCGGGCAGATGACCAGGAGTGGTTAACGCTCGTTAAACCCTTTAACCCTTTTTTTTTTACAAGTGTGGGTATAACTTAAAATTTAATTGTTTAAAAGTATGAGAACAACTTAGGCTGAGGCTGTGTGTGAATGAGTGTGGCGTATTAGCAGTCAAAATTGGCAGGTTATTGTTGTAGTTGCGTTGTAGTTTTAAGTTTAGACAGAGCGCATGGCCTCGGGCCCTTAGGCTCTTGAATAAACCGCATAAACCGAAACAACTTAACATTTCATTGTTTAAAAGTGCGGGAATCAATCAATAACTTAACATCTTAACATTATTTACCGTTATGTCAGCACTCTTGTAAAAATGCAAAGATGCAGGAACTGTGATGCGAAAACTACGAAATGTCCACCAAACTAAAATTTTCCAACTAAGTTAATATCTCCAACTAAATTCAACATTTCCCTTTTTTAAATACACACTGTAAACGCAGTTGGTCCGTAACTGTTTCAAACCAACCTTGGACGCGTTGCCGGGACTGCAGCATGGATCCTTGCAAACACAAAAAGCATATTTTTTTTTAGGAAAACCTATATTCAACATTCCCATAGATTTAGCATTTACCCTACATCCAACAAATGCCCTTTTAAAATGCACGTACGTAATTGTTTCTTGTTTAACAAGATCAAGGCCTAGTTTACAACAAATTCACCGGGACCAGAGTGTATCAAACCTGGTTTCCCAAAGACACAGCCAAAGAAAAAACGGAAAAAGAAACTTAGGAGTTAGGCATCGGGAAATCTGCCACCAGCATAGAAAGAAATGGGAAATGGCCACACAGTATAAATGCATATCTTTCTTTTTACGAAACGAACCGAAATCATGATCGTTTATAGACTGGTGGGGAAATTTCTCATTTCCTTGATGGGCTGAGGAGACCATCAGAATCCACCAACAATGCTTACGCGAGGACATGAATGACAAAGTATGCCAATAACACCAATACTTTGAATCGGTGATTGGAACTGCACGTGGTTTTATACATTGTATGGTTACACGCCACAAAGTATACCCTCTTTGATCCAACAATGATTGGCGAATAAATTGTTTTCGAAACCGTTCTCGGTTGTAACAATAATCCCTCCGGCTGTGCCCTCGGGAGTATTGTCGCAACTGGAACGCTTCGAACACAACGTTTTTGCCAATCATTGTTGGAACAAGAGAGCAATGTCTATTACTTACTCAGAGGTCCGAAACAGCCAAACTACATTACCAAGACATAAGTAGTGGTTGTAATGCTCCTATTATTTAACTAGATAGGACGGATGTTACTGTTGTCGTTGAATCTTGACGAGAGACACACTAGCGTGTGTTTTAATTCAAGTTGTGGTTAGCACGTCTATCTAATGTGGCAACGAAAGGTCCCGGCTTAATCCTGGAGTTAATCCACCATTTTGCAATCGGGAAGCGAAAAGCTCCGTAAAAGCGTTCGTCCTCATGTCGATTGTGGCGTGTAAAATTTCCCAGGTATTCTCTAACAAAATTTACCCTGTCCGTCCAGTTCGACTGGACGTTATCCGACTTTTTTTTCTTCATTTTTTATTAAACAATTCACGTTAATAATTTTTTTTAAATTTATTATCACAGTGGTCTTGGTCAGAGTTTTGTGGTGGGTCCGCGGTGCCCCGAACAGAGTCTGCAGCAGCAGTAGAGTCATGACGTCTAAACCAAGAGGACGCCAGTTTGGATCTCGACAGTGACCCAGTGTACAAAAGGGACTTTGAAAACGCAAGTGATAGGGCTAAAGTTTGGCCTTAAATTCGCCCGGCTTGAAGAGTGCTCTTGCCACCCCCGCCTTTCCCCGAAAATTTGTGACGCATTATTTTTTTATTGGGGACTGTTCAATCGCCAGTCAGAGTTGACTAGCCAAATCGCTCGCTCCGTTGACGTCATCTCGCTTCGCTAGAGGGGGATTCCTTATTGCAGTACCTCTTTAAATAGCCTAAGGTTTAGATGTCTACGTAGTGTGTCACTATTCATCTGTGTCACACCATACTTGTAACGCTTGTATTTTTGAGCACAAAGCTGCGTGTGTTTGCTGTTTATTACTGAGAACTACCAGTTGTTAGGTGACTTGTTCTTTGTTGGTCTGTTGCCGCCTAACCATTGTTGATGAAAGTTCCCGAAAAGTTACAGGCTTCCAAAAAAAAAATTTGGTCAACAATCGTGGTACGTTTGTACGTCGTCTCCTCCAAAAGTAATCCCCCACTAAGGTGAGAGATGAAAGATTGAGAGAGCAAAGCGAAACACACATTGAAATGGTTTAGTTTACGTGGAAATCGCTCACTTTGCTCGCTCAAGCCACGCATATCCGTGCTTCAGAAACACGAATGTTTGACACCCTTTTAAAACCAGATCTAAGGGTTTGTTTTTTTCATGCATCAAGTCAGTTGATACACAACCAATTATAAGATGTATGTGTGGAATATGTTGCAAAATACGTCGTCCTTTCAGGTTATTTTTTTGCGTATATCCTTCTCCAGATCATTACGCTTCGCTCGAAGAGATTTACGTGAATAAACTGTGACGTCATGAAAAAACCTCATGCGGGTTTTAAAAAAAAAAACCTTTGACGTTACTTTTTCACGTTTTTCGCCTATTTGAGGGTCATAATATCAAGTTATAGTGATGAAAATAGGCCTATCCGAAGCGCAATTTAATTATTTTTCTTTTGGTCCTAATCCCATGTTTGTAGGTGCTTTGCTTCCAGAGGAGTAGAGGTACAAACGCACACACACGCGCGCACGCACATCATACGTCCTTATATTGTAAGGGGACCATTTTTATATTTGCACGATTATTCGTGGCAATCTGAAGGCACATATACGAGTATTTACATCGCAGAGCCACGTCAGAGCATCTTGCGGGCAGGACTCGTGGTCACGTGGGCTTGAGTTCTACGACCACAAGAAAGTCACTTTACGAAGCTATAAAATTTACTGTTCTTTTACAGTGTTCTTTTACTGCCCAATCCTAAATAACTCTTAGCCTAATTAAGTTAATGACGCAAAACACATCCATCAATCTCAGTAAATGTCCGCACGCAACTGATACGTACCTGTAAAACTGCAAAAAAAAAAAAATAAATAATAAATAAAGGAAATAGTCGAGTTTAAGTCCTCTTCAACTGTTTATCTCGGGACGGGTGCGACAATTTTGCTAGGAAATACCTAGGATTTGTTACGTGCCGCAATCCACACAAGCACGAGCGTCTGCCGGAAACCTTCTCTTTCCCGAATGCAAAAAGGCTGGATGAGACAAGGGATGAACCCTGAACTTTCAGCACAATGCCACAATAGCACTGATCGTTCACCACCCGGGTCCCAATTGAAATTTCTATGAGGTTAGGGTGTATTAATAACAAATAATGCGCTTACGGTTAATGCACACAGCAAACGCATCATGCACGGAGCAAACTCATCATACACGGAACAAACGCAGGCAGGAAGGCTTCGGTCAGGGGGAAGACAGGCGGTGCCAGGGGACCGTGGGAAGGGGGGGTGGAGGGAGATGGGGGAATGTAATGGGAGGATATCTTCTAGACCGGCGTATATTACGCCGGGGTACAGCTAGTTAAAAATGAAAGTTGGCTGAGGAACATTGGTTCACATAACTGCTATTGAATAATGGCCGCCGTTAAATAAACGTTTCTTTTTATCCTTATTTATCCTTGTTTATCTTTATACCCTTTCCTAGATGTCCTTACACTGTGGCACCTGGGCTTTGCACATGGCTATCTAGACAGGCATGGCAGTTGCGTCTCCACGAGAAGCTAGCTAACATACGAACACCTGTCACAATTGCGACACGTACCTGCACATGCGCAGTTGTCAGGGTTTCGATACCAAGGTAGGTACGAGTGTAAGAGCCTAACTCTCCGTCCGAACCAAAGAACCGATACACAGGATAGCCTGCATGATATAGAGCTCAAACTCACAACTATAACGTAAATTCAACGGCTTAATTTTGAGCTGCCAGTTGACTAAAAGCGGCGGACACAAGTTGTCGAAGAAGTCTGGTGCGTTTGCCTATAGCAGACGAAGCAAGGAGAGTTTTGGGGACCTTAACCAAACATTTGTCTTTTTTTTGTTGTTGTTGTCTTGATTGTTGCAGATTTCCAACTCTCTCCCACACCAATACACCGTTGGGCGGCCGTCAGCGATTAGAATCCATAGTAATTCTTGCTCCGTCTTCTGTACTGCCGAAACATCTGGAAGACTACAGCAATCTTTGCCCATCCTTCCGTCTGTCTGTCTGTCCGTCGTCTTTTCAACTCCGAAACGGCACCAGATGGAGACAAACGGTTTTTACCATTAGAGTCAGCTTCCAAAAATAAGTTAAATAAACGCGGCAAATCAAAACATCGTTGTTTCCCAGCTAATATGCTTTCTCGACGCGATTCAATGAAATAATAACATTTGATCGTCGCATTTAAACACTACAGGAAAACACGCAACCATAAACACGACAAAACACGCATTTCGTTAACGACACGCGTTAGCTTCGTTTAAAATAGTCTGGACACCATGTTGCATGGATGAATAGGCCTACTCTCGAACCCAATTCCCAATTTACTGCTACTTACGAAATTAAAACGGTAGGAAAGAAAAAATTAGGCCTAAAATCACGTTGCCGTCATGGCAACGCTAGGTCTCCACATCGTGTTCCATAAATGAATGGAACACATCGTGTTCCATAAAGGTTTACTCTCGCACCTAATTCCCCGTCAGCTACTACTTACGAAATTAAAACGGCAGGTAAAAATTAGGCCTAAAAGCTGGCAATTACGCTTAAAATCTAAAACTAGGCCTAAAATCTAACACATCTTTAACCAGCAATTGTGATGGCTACTGCTTTTAGATTTTATAATGTCGCGGTTGTAGTGTTTGATAGAGGTGGCAGAAGTGGAAGTGTACAGAAGACCAGTTGCTAATAGGTAGTCACTGCAGCCGCTTGTTTTGTTTTAAGAAAATCCAGTAATTTTATTGAAGACCCAAATTCGTGAACAATCTGATTTGATACCCAATAATTTTATTGAAGAGCCAAACTCGTGAACAAT
>JAHWFP010208771.1:126023-137961 GCA_023313725.1 Lithobius niger | reverse complement strand
TGGCTTGGTCACATGGAAGTGCAAAAGTTAGTAGCCAGTGGCTTGGTTACATGAGAACACAAACGTACTAGCCATTTGCTCAGTCAGATGGGAAAACAAACGTACTGGCCCGTGGCTTGGTCACATGGGAACACAAACGTGCTAAGCCAGTGGCTTGGTCAGCTATGACCAAACTAACTAAGAAGTGGCTTTATCACATAGGAACAAAAAGGTTCTAGCTAGTTGTTTGGTCACGTGAGAGTCAAGGTACAAAGCCAATGGATTGGTCACAAGAGAACATAAATGTTACAGCCAGTGACTTGTTCAAATGAAAACATAAACGTTACATCCAGTGGCTTAATCACATGGGAAAACAAACTTAATAGCCAGTGGTTTGTATGTATACGCGGACACACCAACGCAATACCCCTTGACTACGACTTTTAGTAACATATAAAATTGTCAATATTGTTAACGAAAATATTGACTCGGTGAATACTATGTTTATGTTTTTCCACGGTCTGACGGCTTTTCTGCTAAATTTACCGCGCATATTTCGCATACTCGGCCGACCGTCACGTCACCTATCAGACGAACCGGGATCCTATCTTGGGCGTCATTTCCCTACGTCCAGGAAGCCCTCAAAACGTTGCAGCGAATGTTCCACACTAAAACGTTCGTGGCCCCGCTGCTGACCTCTAAATGGGATAAAGGGGACGGTCTCATATCGTTTGGCGTGACGAGTATTGACTAGCGGATAAAAATCTAACGGAAGTGATGTAATTCCGAAGTTGGCGCGTGGCTCTTTCCATTGGCCCATTTGTATCGATTTTGACGCCGGAGAGATAGAGAGACAGAGAGAAAGGGAGGGAGACGTATGAAAGTGAGTTAAGGCAATTTTGACACGGGCGCATTTTGAGAGCCGGTTGGCGGAGGGAGGGTTTGCAAAATAACATGCAGAAAAGTTTGGAGTTCGGAGAAAACGTGATTTTTTATTTTTTTATTCTGTCCTTCCAACCAATAAATATTTCCGAAATATGAATTTTTTTATAGGAATTTCGAGCAGGAGTCCACTGAAGCTGCGTGGCTCGAGTTACTAAACTGGATAAGATTTCAGTTTTATTTATTTTTTCACCTACTCGTGAAACCAGAAAGCAAAACTCATTGGTCGAAAAAGGAAATGACAAAAATCAGCCATCAGTGGTCATCGTGGCTGAGTGTTGAGAGAGCTGTTTGCTGGAGGTTTGCGGATCTGGCCGAATCCCTGCGAAGGGGACCTCGGCAAAGTACCCACCAGGACTGCCGGCCAGGGTAGCGTGAGAGGCTACCATGCTCCATGCCCTGGCCAATTCTGGACAATCTTTCGGCCTCGACGATGATCGGAGGTTTGCCGGTTCAAATCCCCTGGTTGGCGCCTCCCTTTACCCGATATTTCTTCTTCTCATAAAAATCTGGTAATGTTCAAAATTGAGCCGGTTCAGCCACACGAGCATTAAATTGCTTCGGCTGACTTAAGTCACAAAGAAAAAAAAACTGAAACAAACACCGTCGTTGAACATGGGTGTTGCATTTAAGGGCGCACCTACCCTAAAATATGTTAACCCCTCCCCCCCCCATAAAAAAATTCTTCATGGTATAACAGCTTTTTTTTTTGTACTAACGGAGACCAGGCTAAAATAGTTTTTTTGTTTTACAAGCGAACAGCGTACGGCGAGCGAGGTCTAGTTGCAAACGCACCCTCAATTCACGTGGCAAGTTAGCATTGGTCTTGGTAGTCTCTCGAGTTAGCGTGGTGGTTCAGGGTCCAATCCAAAGACAAGGGTTCAACTCCCATACTCATAATGGTGTGCGATTTTGTTTCCGCCGTAATTCTGCTCACTTGTCAATCCTTAGCAGTTCACAACTTTGGCTCCATTGTGTTCGTCTGTTTATTAGTAGTTACAGCTATTTTTTTTTTTTTAACGGCATGGGTAGTTCTTTGCTTTGTTCACACCGCGCGGTATTATAAAAAAAAAACAATAATAATTGGCAAAAAGATTTCTTCGATCGACGCGCCATGTCTGCAGCCATTTTGCTTCCTCCTAAGCCAGCTGCCCCTTCGTCTTCTGCTGGCTTTGCCGTGTTACACATCTGTTGTACCGCGCGGTATCCAGGGAGGAGTTTTCTGCTGGACTGTTGGAAAACCAACCAACGCTTAAACAAAACCGTCTTACACAGTTGATTTCTCTACAATCCGCCCACCTCAGCAAGATGAGGCAAATAGTTATCCAATTTAGTGGCCTAGCAGCTTACGTGATCGTTCTTGTTTATCTGTTTCCCTCAATGGCGCCTGGAAATTTAAAGCTTTAAGAACTAGATATTGAAGGGTCGAAGTGAGCATCCATGTTGCAATTCTCATTTCGTGTTCCTTCCCTTGTCACAAGGCCGTCGGGGAGAGAAGTTGCGGGTTTCGCTATCCGGCGCCATCCTAGTTGATTCAACAACGATAGACTATCGTTTTACCAAAACTTCCTATATTTAAAAGACTTAACGCTCGGTTTCACGTAGCATGCTAGACGCGTCGTCCAAGCGTTGCGCTGATGCGAAAGCACGAAAAACCCATTCGTAGTATTGATTAGTATTCAGCGGGACGCACAAAAACGTGGTAATCCATTCATTATTAGAGTTAACGGTGTTGCAACACTAAACGAACATTATTTTACGGTAATGGTGACTATATCTTGAAGTCTTCGGACGATTTACTGCTACGTCAAAGGATCGTTTAACATATTTTTACACACTACAATACACACGTACCTTGGTTCTTCTGTTTGAAATTCATGAAATTAAACCTCCAAAAGGTCGAGTGGGCAAAGAAGGTACGTAGCATGAAGCCATTGTTGTTAAACTTTAATAATTTGGTGTCAATGCAGTGTTTTAAGTTTAAAATCCGCGTATCGCGTTTCTCCAGTACTTTCACAGTTCAATCTGCATGCTAGAGCAGTTCATTTTTGGAGTGTTGGCAGCGCGACTGGTGGATGAATCGGCGGCTAACTGGACGACGCGTCGAATTTCTAACATTAAGCATTTACATCCAGGAAGCCTTGGTTTACCCAAGCAGCGCTTAAGAGGCGTTAACTTCCCACCCAGCACGTGAACTGGCGTGGAGTCGGGAGGCCAGAAATGCAATTCTTACCCCAGTCGGCCTTGACTTGAAAAACGAAGCTCCTTCTTTTCTTCAAGGTTGCCTCAAGTTTGCAGATGGGGTTTGCTTTTATCAACCACAGCCAGCGTTCGACAACTGGCCGCATGGGGTCGCCATCAAATACGACAGAGCGGACGTGTGGTAATATTAAAACATGGACACTCCGGCCAGTTTCGGATTGGACCGTTCGGGAACCCGGGGATCTACGGGAGGCCTCCTCTGCTGGAGGCCTTTGTTTAAATTAAAAAAAAAAAAGCTTTTGAAATATTTGAAATATATTCGCACGAAAATTGCATTTTTAAGTTGTAGGAAACCGTTTCAAATTCACGCAAATTTTCTTTAAAAATACGATAGCTTCCGCTCCCCCCCCCCCCTTTCCACTGCAGGAAGCCCTTGTTTACAAAAGATTGTTTCTAAAAATGTAAATGAATTTGTGATGAATCTGTGATGCAGGAAAACGTTTCAAATTCAAGCAAATTTCTGAAAAAAACAAGTTGGTTTCCGGGGTCCGTGGCCTCTCCCCCCACCTCATGCAGCCCTTTTTTCAAAGACTTTTTTTTTTGTATGCGTAAAATGAATTTATGTGAAAATTTCATCACTAAGTTGCTAGAAAGCGTTTCACATTCACGCCGATTTAAAAAAAAAAACGGTGGCATCTGAGTCCCCCCCTCCCTTTCAGGAGGCACTCGTTAAGCAAAAATTGGGGGGAAGATTTTTAAATAAATTCGAATGAAAACTGTATCTTTTAAGGTGCAGGAAAACGTTTCAAATTCTTAAAAACGCACTGGTTT
The DNA here is from genome assembly GCA_023313725.1 of Lithobius niger. NCBI lineage: Eukaryota > Metazoa > Arthropoda > Chilopoda > Lithobiomorpha > Lithobiidae > Lithobius > Lithobius niger. Next base: position 134,007 of record JAHWFP010208771.1, on the reverse strand, counting down.
CCGTGGCTCCACTGGGGGGGGGGGGGGGGGGGGGGGGGGGGCCAGTGCGAGTGTTCCCGAAGCCCCTGCAGTACATTCCCGGGGAGGCTCAACCCCTCCCAATCCGACCCTGACTCCGGCGTCAGGTCCTGCAGGCCTTCCTTTATGCCACTCCTGACTTGCATTATTCAATAATAGCATTGATTATTAAACACAGTCGTTTACATTCAGGATTGTATACAATTCGTAGGAATGAGAAGTAACGACCTTGTATGCTAAGGTTGGCTATCTCGATGGTTTAAAGGAACATTCCTCCCCGTTGGCTTTCTTGTATGGCTCAGTATTGCACCATTAGTTCATACGTATACGTAAATGTCGCAGACATTCGTTTTCATTCCCTCCCTCCTCGTTTGAAACGGTTTTGCTGCGTACACTCTGACCTATGTAAATGTTGCAAAAGCTATTTCGCGCAGGATGCTCGAATATAGTGAGAAGGTATGTCCTTTTAAGAGGAAGCAGTTAAATTGAAATTAAAAACTGCATTTGTTAATAATAGTAACTTCAGTATTAAAGTTTAAAATAGTAATACAAATAGTAACAAAAATGGTAGTAAAAATAGCTAATAAAAATTTTAACATTTGCTTATAACAGTGGTAATAATTTTATACTGCTATTATTGTAATTTTTTTTTGTCTACGATGCACCCAAACTTTGCAATTGTTTCATATGTTGACATTTATAATTCTTGTATTTTTAAGTTAATTTTTATTATGTTACCCAACATACCACATGCGAGCATTAGCTCTTGTGGGGTGAGGGCACATACGGAGTCGTGTACTGGTTTGCCTAATTCAATAAACCAATATTTTTCTAATAATTCAAAAAAAAGCTTTACCTAAATTCGAACTTAGGAATGGTTCTCAGTAAAAACTGGCCTTCTCATATCACAGCGTTAACCGATTTTTCCGAGTAGAGCTTTTGTCATGAAAACCAAACTTTCTATGCATATAATTGAGTTCTCCAAATCATGCTTACTTGGCCGAGCGAGACATACTATAATACATTACCTATTTTCTATAACCACTGGCAGAAACTTATGGTTTTTCCTCTGTGCTACACTCATATGAGATCTGCCCAGTGCTCCGCAGAGATATGACACGCAGATTCACTTATATGATTTCTGCCTGGTGCAGTTTCTCGAATTTTAGTCCCCCACCCTCAAAAAAAAATGTGAGGCAGGAATTTCATCTTCGACCTTTGAAATTCATGCACATAAGCCCTATCTGTCAGGAAATTTCAGCCAAATATCAAACTGAGAACCTCTGTTTCCATAAAATTCAAATTCGATCGCGCATTCGACCGAATTGGCTTGCTCGGACAATTAAAAATTCCTTACGAACGGATGCTTTTTTTCTGTAGTACAACAATTCGGCGATCTGGCCTTTTTTCCCATCGCACACTTTAAGGGTTAGTCGTAATACTGACCCATAATCCGAACGCTATTGGCATACGGAGTTCCTACCAAACTCTATACAGTCATACAGAAGCGTGTACAGAACTCCGAGGGGGGTAGGGGCAACTTTTAGTAAAAGGGCAAATTTCTTTCCTAGGGACATTTTTTTGTCTATCTTTTTACCCTTTCTTAGCCTTTTTTGGCCTTTCCAGGCCTTTTTTTCCATTTTGGGGATTTTTTTTAGGTTTTTATTGGACATCTTTTCTTAGAGACTATTTTTTTTACTCTCTTTTTACCCTTTCTTAGCCGTTTTTGGCCTTTCCACGCCTTTTTTTCCATTTTGGGGCTTTTTGTTAGGCTTTTATTGGACATCTTTTCTTAGGGACTGTTTTTTTTTTACTCTCTTTTTACCCTTTCTTAGCCCCTTTTGCTCTTTTCAGCCCTTTTTTGATCCTTTTTAGACTTTAGGCTTTTTCTTAGGCAACGCCGTACCAGCAAATGCTGGCACAGACAAGAACAGAGTCACTGCTTCCCTTTCCCCCTTCCTGCGCACGTCACTGTCTGGTTAGATCGGATGGATACAACGCGGCCATTAAACGGCGATATTGAGCGCAGCTTTGTTGCGCTGGTTAAACATGTTTACTTTATGGCTAATGTGTCACCGTCGTTTTCTTTCCTGTGAGATGTCCTCCGAAGGCCAGTACGGCACTGGACTGCCACGTTATTGACTAAGGTGGCTTTATTTAAAATGACACTGACTGTAAATTTGAGCAACACACGAAGAATGGAACCAAAACTGTGAACGGCTACGGATGACAAGTGAGCAGAAATTAGGGCAAAAACAAACCACGTGCATTCATGAGTGCGAGAATTGAACACGGGTCTTTGGATTGTGCCTCCAATTCATGCACATCCTTTGCTGTTTACAATGTTGGCTGCACTGGTTTTTTTTTCCGTTTATTACTAATATCAAGAATTTATAGGGTTGGGGAGGAGAATTTGTAACTCTAAAAAGTCAGTGTTGAAACGTCCTAGATCCATCCCAATTAGTTCCATCAGAGTTTTCAGAGGGCGCCACATGTTCCATCTGGTAAATTTTGCTCAATTTTCAGCCCAAATCTAACGTAAACTAAATTACAACTAAGATAAACTAAATAATAATTAAATAAAAGGTAGTTTCATTTAGTTTAGTTTAATTTTACGCTGAAAACTGAGTAGAAATTCCCACATAAAACTCGTGGCGCCCTCTATAAACTCAGACGGAACTAATAGGAATGAATCTAGGACGTTTCAGTATGGGTCTCAGTCACAAATTCTCCTCCCCAACCCTAGAAATTCTTGCTAATATTTACAGCAAATGTAGTATGATGACTATATTGTAGCCGTCCTGGGTTTGGCGGCCTTCACTTAAGCACTATCTGGCGTCAATTTTCGAATTCGTATAAGTTAAAATTGGTCTTGGTAGAGTCGAATTAGCATGGTGTTCAAACTAGCAAGTGAGCAAATTAGTGTTGGTGGCCAATTCCAAATATCTGGGTTCAATTCCCTCCCGTTCGCAAGAACTGAGTATAGACGAAGCTTCTTTGCAGGTACGGTGATGCCAGCATGGAATGGGGCGAGGGATAATCGTCTAACTGGAAAATCGCATAATTGGAAGAACGTATAACGGAAAACAGTATAACGGAATATCATCTAACAGGAAATTCGTATAATGGAAAAGCGTCTAACTGGAAATTCGTATAATGGAAAATCGTCTAATGGAAAATCGTCTCATATCCCTGCCTCGCTCACGCTGCGCCTATACATATAACATCAGAAACCGCAGTTAGACGTTAATCCAGTTAGACGTTTATCCATAATACAATTATCCATTATACAATATTCCGTTTAGATGCTTTTGCAGATTTTTTTATTTAGGCAGATTTTAGACAATTATCCCATTAGACGACTTTCCAGTTAGACGTTCGTCTGACGCCCCCCACCCCCATGGGATTCCTTTTTCAGAGAATGCCATTTCGAATAAAAATTCCACCATCTTCCAACGACGGCTAAACTCATCTTCACTTACCCGGCATCTAGAGAGACACGAACATCTCCTCGTAATAGATGAAAATTCTATTAAACTTGCCACGTCTTCTCAAATTCTTAACCCATAACTTTTTAAACCAGGATTGGTGTTCATGCAGGCTTGCGCCCCTTCCAAATCCTTTCCATTTCCTAGTGGTTAAATCAATTTATGCATTTATTATTATTTAAGTAATAATTTTATTATGACATGTGGATATTTTCGTCATCATTGCTGCACCCACTTGCCTTCATTAGATATTCACCTTGGAAAGTACCCGAGGAGGTTAACTGAGGATCAATTCCTCAGTGCCGTTTTTACAAATTTTTTTATTAGGGGTGAGGGCTGGAAAATATAAAACACATGAATGCAACAACGCCACATAGCTGAACACAAGGCGTTTAAGAGGTGACCTTATGAACACTCGTCAAATTCTGTCTGGCGAAGTGATTTTGTCTGTCATCCAGTTTTTTCAACGATCCACTGTCGTGCAGACTGGAGGACATAGCATGAAGTTGACAAACCCGCCTCCGCACCAATGTTGAACAGTCTGGCTTCACTGTTAGACCCATCAATAATTCTTGGAACGCACTCCAAGAAGGGGTTGTGACAGCGCCTTCAACCAGCAGTTGGAAGAGATATTACGGACTGACTCAGCATTTTCGTTGCACGATTTGTTGTGAACCGGTTACATAAGATTGCTTTCTTCCGGTGTTAATTTAATTTAGTTTAACACTCAAACAATAAGAACACTCGTCGACCTTCACCAGTTGCGGGTTTTCCTAATAAACATGCACGTCCAACAAAAAGAGTGACGTTCGGATTTTTAGTCTTGGAATTCCTACATTTGGTTGGTATTCGATAATGGGGAGGGGGTGGGGGTGTTGTCACTAACTGCAGGGGTAGGCTAACTACTTTTGGGAGCTGGGGGTCACTTATTCTGCGTATAACTCTTTACTAGACTGGGGACATGGCGGTGGGGGGCACCATTGGGCTCAATCGTGTTTCTTTGTTTATGTAAGTTTTTTGGTCATTATACAGTTTAACCGAACCACGAAAAATCGGTCAATTTTGGTACTTGCCGACGCATATCTTTATCCTCTTCTCATTTCACGTTAAAAAAATTGGGTGAAACGTTTTTTTTTAGTTCTCTAAACACGTCTTTTTAGTTCTCCAAACACGTTTTTAAACCACGTAAAGCGGTCGTCCCGGCCTTGTTAAAGCGACGGCCATGTTCCGGAATCTTGAGTAGCACGAAAAGGTGACTTTGAGAAAACGGAAATTAATGTTCCAAACTATGCTGCCTTTCTCGCGTTGCCGGCGCTTCTTCAGTTTAGGTGGAAAGGTTTTTGGCTGCGGTTTCAGATGTTATGTGTTTAGCCGCAGCGAGCGCGGCAGCACGAGCGAGGCACGCAATTTGGAAAGAAATGAGGAAGAAAAATAATTTCCGTTTCTTTCATTGTGATGCAAATCGGGTTTTCCTGCTACTGTCGTTTTACGTGTTTTCAATATTTTTTTCTCCAACTTAAAGGCACAATTTCACCATTTCCATAGCGTTGCCCATATTCTAAACACAGCATCCACGTTCCAGATTCTCCGTCACCCAATAGGCTGATGTGGGTCACGTGATCTCGTTTTAGTTATGAAAATTCTCGGCGCTGCTGCGAATAGTGTTGTTCCTTTTTTTTTTAATTTACCGCAATTTTCTTTATATTGCTCAAAGATTCTCCGGCGCTGCACCTAAGAGTTGAAGAGGTGAAAAGGCGGCTTTAACACACATTTCTCCCCGGTTTTTTAATGTGATGTGGGAAGAAGGTGAAGATCTGCCTCGTTTAGTAAAAAAAAATTGAGTGATTTGGAGCGGTTTGGTTAAACTGTATAATTATTAGTTTTGTTCCCCCTCCCCCCCACCTTGTAGGGAATAGCAGTAGTATGTTGACGCTCCACCAGATGGCGCCACATACCATTATAGGCCTATATTTGAGAAATTAGGTCTACAATTTCATTTTGTTTACTACACAATCTTTAAACACCTATAGAGCAGTGACATTTGCCGCCATATTGGCACCAGTATTGGTTTTGGAGGGCATAACTACAAGGTGCACTACATAAAAATGGAGGGAAAAACAACGGAAGAGCGGATTTCTTAGGCTTAAAATAACGTTGTTTTCTCCAACAACAAAAATCGCGCGTTTTAGTTCTAAGAAATCACTCTTCACATCATCGGCTTCAGTATGACGCCCTTCTGTTTCTCTCCGCAGTGCCCCTTGCAGCTAACCCATTAAGGCTCCAGCATAGAGTTATATACAATAATACTACGTCGTGTCACTGCTCTATAGGAGGTCCAAATTAGGGCAAAATGTACGAAGCAGTATTTCCGCATTGCACGAAATGATAAAGAAAAATAACAAGTTTAACCCTACCGCCCTCTGTACCTGATCATCTGTACCAATCGTTTAGGAGGTTTCAGTATAGCCCCAAAACTCACCTCATTACCGTGCCTCATTACGTCGTTAACCTGTGCTGAGAAATTCTTTGAAAATCATTTCCACCTCACGTTGGAACCCCACGTGCAGAGAGAGAGATATTCAGATTTCGAACCCGTCATTAGGCGCGAGAAGGAGACGCTAGCTAGATATCCTCTGTTCATTCATCCCTTCATTCATTCATCTCAACTGCCGTCTTCCCCCTCTCCTTCCCTCCCCCACCCTTTCCTTTAAATCGGATGGCTCTGTTTACGAATAAGCCTGTGGTGGTCCCCGTAATTACCCAGAAGGCCGCAGCTCTATTTATTGCGAGCTCAATTATCGTTACCGAGTAAGTGTACATGGGAGTCAATGACTTCAAAAAGGGGTCGTTTCCATCACGATTCCTTCCTTCACCGGCCGAACCCCACCCCCCAATCTCTCTCCCTTGTAACACAAGCTAACTAAAATCGATATCTTGTGTTTTGAGCGCTCCCCTTTCGGTTCTCCTTTCCGACCCCACCCCTATCGTTTGTGCTTCCACCCCCTAAATCTCCCAAATGGACTGCGCCATCAGAAACGGGGCCTTACGAGAGATTGCGCACTCAGATGTGCGCAGTAGGAAACGCAACGCGCGGTTCTGGCGATATCAGCCCGTTTCTTCCTTTTATGTTTTCCATGGATGGCTTAAAGGGAATCTCTACTTCCCGAAGAGGCCTTACAGAAACGTCAACAAAGCCATCAAACTCTAGAAGTACGGGCTGTCTCTATGTATGGGGCAGCGTTTAGGACACCAATAAATAAAAAAAAGTTAATGCAGAATTTCATAAAACAGAACTTCAGAGTTTAATGTAGTTTCTTTGTTTCGTGTACACGTATTAACAAAAAAATGGGTTTCTTCTTTTATGTCGAAACTTTTTTTTTACGTAGAATTATATTGTCTTCAATACCAAATTTGTTTTCTTACAACATTAGATGTTTTTGTTTGAAGAAATGCATTCGAAAGGAAAGAATACTTTCGGTTGGCCGCCGATTCAGACCATAGTTCTGTGCATTAATGGGATCCGTGTTTCATCTTGTCAAGTGCCTGTTTTAAAAGTCTGCAAGCCGTACAGTAAACAAATTACTTAAATAAGTTATGCTTTCATGAACATGTTTTACCTGACGTGGTGTATTTGACACCTACCTAGTTGGTACCAATCTTTCTATGAACATGTCATACCTGAAGTGGTGTATTTTACACCTACCTAGTTGGTACCAATCCTTCTATGAACATGGCATACCTGAAGTGGTGTATTTGACACCTACCTAATTGGTACCAATCCTTCGATGAACATGTCTTACCTGACGTGGTGTATTTGACACCTACCTAGTTGGTACCAATCCTTCGATGAACATGTCTTACCTGACGTGGAGTATTTGACACCTACCTGGTAGGTACCAATCCTTCGATAAACATGTCTTACCTCACGTGGTGTATTTGACACCTACCTAGTTGGTACCAATCCTTTGATGAACATGTCTTACCTTACGTGGAGTATTTGACACCTACCTGGTTGGTACCAATCCTTTGATGAACATGTCATACCTGACGTGGTGTATTTGACACCTACCTAATTGGTACTAATCCTTTGATGAACATGTCATACCTGACGTGGTCTATTTGACACCTACCTAATTGGTACCAATCATTTGATGAACTTGTCATACCTGAAGTGGTGTATTTGACACCTACCTAATTGGTACCAATCATTTGATGAACATGTCATACCTGACGTGGTCTATTTGACACCTACCTAATTGGTACCAATCATTTGATGAACTTGTCATACCTGACGTGGTGTATTTGACACCTACCTAATTGGTACCAATCATTCGAAGAACATGCCATACCTGACGTGGTGTATTTGATACCTACCAAATTGGTACCAATCCTTCGATGAACACGTCATACCTGATGTGGTGTATTTGACATCTACCTAGTTGGTACCAATCCTTCGATGAACATGACTTACCTGACGT
>JAHWFP010208771.1:82096-125493 GCA_023313725.1 Lithobius niger | reverse complement strand
TGTATTTGACACCTACCTAGTTGGTACCAAACCTTTGATGAACATGTCTTACCTGACGTAGAGTATTTGACACCTACCTGGTTGGTTACAATCCTTCGATGAAAATGTCTTACCTGACGTACAGTATTTGACACCTACCTAGTTGGTACCAAACCTTTGATGAGCATGTTTTACCTGACGTGGTGTATTTGACACCTACCTGTAGTTGGTACCAATCCTTCGATGAGCATGTCTTACTGACATGGAGTATTTGACACCTACCTGGTTGGTACCAAGCCTTAGGAAGGTGGCACTCCACACCGCCCTACCCACGCTATCTACTGTCTATGTAATCACAAGACCACTAATGTCAATAAATACTGGCAGCTCCTCTACAGAATCGTCACTATAGCTAGCCCAGCTCCCAGCACGAGTCTCCTTATTGAGTCAGGAGTAGTTAATATTTTCAGTTATATGTACGCCTCAACATAACAGTGGCGTCGAATGGGTTAGCCTCCGTACAATCGACCAAAACTTAAAGTCTTATACGTAATTTTTTTCCAATTAAATGTTAAGTATCAAGTGATGTACTTGATAATGTTTTGACGGCAGGTGGAAGTGGAATTAAACTGTAGTCCCATCAATACCGTCAAGTGGACAGCAGTTTTCTTCTAACCATCGGTGGTCCATATTCAGATTTTTGGGTCCAATTTTTGAGTTCATTCACATTAGACGCTGGTGGTTTATTTTTCAAAATTCAACAGTTCTAGAGTAAATAAGGTCTGCGACCTATTCATAGTAGCTCCTGGACTGAATTCACTCGATTAAAAGCTTAAAATTTTAAAAGGTTACAGTGTGGCACCGACTACTTCGTGTGTTTTTTTTTCTTTCCAAGAACTATTGTGTACTGGGACTACCTACCTCCTTGTATAGCTGACGCATCTATGTTAGTTCAGGGGGCTCCGACAAAAACCTACCTGCAGCCATAATCAGTAGCATTTTTTTTTTAACTTGAGGAAGTTTTATGTTTACTTGTACAATTCTTTCTTTGTTGCTGCCTTGTTGCAATAAATGTCTTATTTGTTTATTTTATTCAAATTTAACTCTGTCCTTTTCATCTTTCTTCAGCAGCAATAAATGCATTATTTTGAAAACATTGATATGTCGTAAACATTGATAGCGGTAGTAGATTTACTTAGGTAAGTAAGAATCCACCCAAAACCAAAACTGGTAAAAGAGAAGCCGCCAAGTGTCCAAAAAGGGTCGGCCTTTGAAAGCAGTGATATCATTCAACCAGGGAAAGGCCGCCTAGGTTAATCCTACTAGCTAAGTTAATCGCACCGAATCATACTATGGACGATAAATGAAAACTAGAAGCTAGCTACCGCTAGTAGCAATGTTCTAGTTTTCATTTAACTTTCGAACTATTAGTAAGTGCGATTAACTTGACTAATAGGAATAACCTTGGCGGCCTTTCCCTGGTTGAATGATATCACTACTTTCAGGGGCCCACCCTTTTTGGACGCTTGGCAGCTTCTCGTTTACCAGTTTTGGTTTTGGGTGGATTCTTACTTACGAAAGTAAGTGAACGAAGGTGTGGGTTTCTTACTCACGTAAGTAAGAAAACGAAGGTCTTTGGTTCTTACTTAAGTAGTACAACTACCATTGCTGTTCATGTCTTCGTATCCCTAATCGTTTCTAAAGTATTAAACTATTTCACTCTTTAAATTAACAACTATTAATTTTTAAAATGAGAAGTAAGTAAACGAAGGTGTCGATTTCTTACTTACGTAAGTAAGAAAATGAAAGCCTTTGATTCTTATTTACTTAAGTAAATTTACTACCGCTGTCAGTGTTTACATATCAATGTTTCCAAATAATGCATTTATTGCAGCTGAAGAAAGATCTTCCAAACGAAAGAGCTAAATTTGATTAAAATAAACAAATAAGGCATTTATTGCAGTTATTGAGTTTTAAGAACGCAGTTGGAGCAAAGATCATTCCAGTCAACAATGACTCGGTTAGTAACAATGCAAATCGTTGTTGTACAAATATGGGCGACGATGGTTCGGCAACAATGCGCTAACAGTGTCGCTTTATTGCAACAATGGCTCGTTTACTGAACATTATAGAAATATGTTAAACGATGGCGTTTGGCAGCAATGTGGTAAGATTTACGTTTTATTGCCGGCCACTCGGGCAATAAAACGAAAGTCTTACCGCATTGTTGCCGAACGAGGTAGCGAAACTGGTACTTACATACACTGTATGCCGCCTGTGGAGGCTGCGTATCATCTTACTTTACTTTTCATCAGTGCGCTACTAATCCAATTTTAAAATACTCAGGTGGGTTAAGGGGTAGTACGAATGACCTACGTGGTTATGCTTTAGTTTCATTATTACAAGCTTAAAAGCTTTGGAAAATTACTTTATAATCTACTTCACTAATTCGGATAAACGTCAATTCGATGCTAGTTCAATTAGTATCGAACTAAGTTTAAATCAATATTACGATTTATTGATTACTGTGTCATATTCTATTATAGCTGGGTTTAGTTAAAGATCATGCTGAAACGATTAAATAACGCGAGTAACGTTAATTATACTCATTTTAATTTTAATTATTTACTTATATAAATCATCCCACGCTTATTTTGTCAAGTATTAAGCATTATAAGTTTTATTGAGTGTTACAAATTATTTGTAATTATCGTAAAGTATTCTAGAGTTTATTAATTCAATTTTCTAAGAATTATAGTTTATTGCATGTATTCAAGTTTCTTTTCATTAATTTCTTTGATCCTTAAGACAGCCGAAGCAATTAATGCTCTTATGGCTGAACCGGCTCAGTTTAGAACACTGCCAGATTTTTTTTGAGAAGAAGAAATATCTGATAAATGGAGGAGCTAACCCGGGGCTTCGAACTGGGAAACCTCCGATCATCATAGAGGCCGAAAGAGTGTCCAGAATAGTTCCCATAGCCACTGAAGGAGCACGGTAGCCTCTCACGCAACCCTGGCCGGCAGTCCTGGCGGGGATTTTACCAAGGCCCCATTTCCAGAGGTTCGACCAGATCTGCAAACCTCCAGCAACCAGGCTGAGCTCTCTCACCGCTCAGCCACGATGACCACTAGTACAAAGATCATGAGCTTCACGGTATTAAGATTTGTCTTCCTGCTTCTAGCTGTTAATTATTCGAGTAAAATTTGTAATACCGTAATGGCTTTCAAATGTTTTGAAAGTTGTGACGCTGGTTCAGATATACGTGATCTATGTACATTGCTTCGCTAAAAATGTATTAGCAATAAACGATGTAAAAAGATTGCAATTTTATTGTCTTGTGCTGGAAAGAAAACTTATATCTCTTGGTGAATAGTTTTTGTTCGCCAGCAGAACCGAGCTATAAAACCATTGATGATTTAGTCAAATTAGTTAAAGATAATTCGGATCCTCCCCCTAGCAAAACAGATGAACAATTTCATTTTGAAAGGAGGGATAAACAACTGGCTGAATCTTGCTAGCGACATACGTGAATTAAAGCATATGACTAGATACTGTTCTTATGACGTCTTTGTAGAGGAAGCTCCGCGAGACAGATTAGTGGCTGGAATTGCTTACGAAGTAAGGGCTCGTTTACGCAACGACAGTTTTCTCGCTCACTAGCTTTTACTTGAACAATACTAAATCTGATGGCTGCTTCTCGCCTTTACCGGAGTATGCGGCTTTCGAGTTGTCTATGCGTATTAGTAACCATGGCAACGACGCGGATGCAAACTTTCTCCTCGTGCCTCGTGACACGGCATGCGAGGCTTGCAACATTTGAGCGTCGATATATGACAACACGAAAACAATTTTTACTGCAGTAAATGACGACGGACTGTTTTTTGTATGCCGGCATTCGATGGTTTGTCTTCGATTCGATAGCCATGCACAAAATGGACGCCATGTTGGATTTTGAATTCTCGCTGCCGATGTTTGATCATTGCTAGAAGCTGTACTTTGAGCAAGAACAGCAAATTTTGGAAATAGCGTGAAATGATAACAATCTTGTAGCAGTGTTTAAAATTACTGTAGCACTTTGTTCTTTATCCGTGTTGTTATTTATAATACATACAATTTGTTATCTATTACCGCATTCATTCATTTAGTAGCAACGGGAAACTAATCATAAATAAATAACGGTTGACTAGCAAATAGCTTTCGGCGAGCGAGAAGGCCTTTTTGCGTAAACGCACCCTAACCAGAAAAAGATGCTGACTGAAAACGATACTACTCTCAAAGATTCGTGTAAATTCACTCTTACAACTGAATCCACGGAGAAAAAAACGTGGCTTGATTTAGAGCTGGTAGTTCAAGTATCTTTAAAGTTAATTCTGAGTCTACGGTTGTAAAGGCAAATCCAAATGCCACACCTGTGCATCACGTGGATGTAAACGCTCCCAGTGCATACATGTGGATTACATCCGTGATTCCTGTGAAATTCAGTGACAGCTATGTGTAGCTTGCCGTTCTAATGATTCTGGTATAACACGCATGCCTCCTGAATTCTATAAAAAAAATTAATTCGGGTAGCGATAAGACGGGTGACCGTAAATTTGGTAAAAACTCTACTCATTTTATTAAAAATGATTCCGAAAAGCACTCTAACTCAGACAAGCCAAACTCATATTCGAGTTTTGAATCCAATATTCATGGTTTCGTTGTAGTAATTTCCATCAAAAACTGTAAATAGATCAAACCTATCAAACCATCCATCTTTCCTTCGTTACCTTTATAATTTATTTAATGTTTCTGGCTGTGTTGAGACGGCTTCTTATTTAGGGGTTTTTGATAAAACAGATAGATGTGGCTTTTGTTCTCCCAAGGGTTTAATTTCGTAATTTTAATTAATAAAACAATCCCTAGCTTGATTAATCGATTTGCCAGGTATGCGAGTACCAATTTTAACAATTTTTTGTGACCCACTTAATCAGTGACGTGCACAGGGAAAGGGGGAGGGGGGAGGCATTGACCCTGCCCTTTCTGGAAAAAAATGCCCTTTTTTTGCCCTTTTTGAAGAAAAAACATGTCACATTTTGCTATTCTGCACAAAAATGCCGGTCGCAGCGAAGAGAAAGGGCCTAGAGCCATAAAAAAAAAGACAACAAGAATGCTAGGAAGACCAAAAAAAGGGCCAAAAACGGTAAAAAAAGTTAGAAAAAAGAAGGACCCCCAGAAAAATAAAGCCTCGGTGTGCCCTTTCACTGAAAGTTGTCCCTGCCCTCACGGATGTCTGTGCCCTCACGCTACTGCATTTAATTGCGTGTTGGTGGTTTCTAGGCTGTTTGCTTTGGAAATAAACAAAAAAAAAGGGGAAGGGAAGAAACAGTTGAAACATCGTCTAAACCCAGACTACATTCAGGCCAGATCGATGTTCCTATTATGTAATTAATAGTTAGTGCCAGAAATATATAAAGGGTTCGGTAGGTAATAGGAATGTTATACCGTGTTTAGACGCTGACCGACTATGTAGACGGGAACAGAAACCCACTCGTCCAATTTTTGTACCAAAAAAAATGGATTGATGTCACACGGTTTTTCAGTCAGTTAGGATTTCATGCCAAGACTGCTAATTCGCCTAATCTCTTGAGAATTTGGTGATGGTGTTTCTAGTCGAGTAGCCAGTGATCGAATTTTCAATTTCACTACTATTCTGGTTATAATTTTAAAATTTGTTAGGTTTGGAAAAAAATACACATTAAAACGTCACAAAATGGTGATTATAAACCACTGGTTTTAATTTATCAGATAGGTTAGCGGGAGGGGGGGGGGGGTTGTTTCTGAAACTGGATTGTCCCTGATCACGTTAGTGATCCAGCCGAATATTTCAGCCTCCTATGCCACGAAGGAATTCTGGGATATTTTTGCGTCCTTCCTGACAGGGACGTCGGGATGGCTAAAATTTCGAAGGATGTATACAAGATTTGCCAACTTATTAAATCTGCCGAATTGTTAAATCGAGCGTCTTATTCAATTTGCTAAAGTTTGCCGACCCGTTGCTGCACGTCCCTGATAAGTGTATAGTGTATTTATTTGCCTGTCGTTTTTATTACACATCGTCGAGGTGGTGGTTAGGGGTAGTTAGGGAGGGGTATTCTACTGGTTGAAATAAACCGGACTTTCAAACCACTTCCCCCCTCCTCACTCCCGCATTGAAAATGCACTCTCCCACTCTACCTTCATGGAAACAGGAGGCTGGCATGAGTGGTCGATCAACTGAATAAAGGTTCAATCTGACAAGTCGTCGGGCCGAACAATCACTTCTCCCCTTCTCGCGCCCGCATTGCAAATGCGCTCTCCCATTCTACCTGCATGCAAACAAGAGGCAGGCATGAGTGGTCGATCAATCTGACAAGTCGTCGGGAAGAGTGCCGGAAAAATGTCCCGGGAGATGTGTCCGTAAACTTAATTCATGACCGGCCCCGTGCATAGCACGGGCTTCCTCTCGTGTTCTATAAAATGTTCCTTACACCCATCTCTCGGCGAGTTTCATGCAATAAGTATGATGAACACACTGGTTGCTTGTATGCCCACACCCGTAACATAGTCAGCACCTGAAAGACAGAAGAAGCCAAGAAACCAGATGCCAAGGCTTTTCTACAAAGTAGTCTTTGTAAAAACTATACTTGCATTATTGGTACTAATAGCATCAAAACCTTGTCGAGCTGAGGCGTTTTTAGAGATTTTGACTGCCGAAAGTGCTAATTTTGAGGTCCAAAAATGACTTTTTCTTCCAGTTCGGTCAGTGTGTTTTACCCCCCCCCCGCGGGAGGGGGGGAAAAAAACACGAGCCCCCCCCACGGTTCTCCCCCCCCCCCGGCGATAAATAATGATCTGCCCCTTACTTCGTCAACAGATGACAACAAGGTATGCTTCAAAGTATCATAATTTTCGCGATTCATTTTACAACCAATCTGAAAATTGTGGAATTTATCATCCGAGAGTGGCAGCTGGCAGAGATTTGACCAGCTCCCAATATTCTGGATCGCTTCGTTGAGGTCGGGGGGAGCTTCTGGGAAGAAGATTCTCTGTGCCCACCTTGGGGTCATCAGCAAACTTTATAAGAAGCTTTTACAAGAACACTGTAGGGTGTGGGGGGTCTGTCGTATTGCAAAACGTTTGGCTTCCTTGGAGGTGGAATCGCTGGGCTTAAGGAGACTCCGGGATGACCTGGTACTGACCTTTGCTATCCTCCAGGACCTACTTGATACAGATCTGAAGGCCTTTTTCACAGTAGGCCGTGGCAGCATTAAACGCCTGGCCATAGCCAGCTTGTGGTAAAAGACTTTGACGTGATTGCAACAAGTTTATCTTTGCAAATCGAGTAGTCTTGCCTTGGAACAGTCTTCCTGCGTAGTTGGTTGGCTCGATTAGTCTCGATCAGTTTAAAAGGGATCTTAATCAGGCACGGACTGGGATTTGAATTTCTCCCGGGAAACCACTCAGAGGGCCCCTCTTACCGTGTGGCTTTACTACTTTTTCCAAGTGTTAGCGGATAAAATTGTCGTGCATACAAAAAAGATACAGTTTCAAAAAACAAAGGGGCCCACCGGGAAATTCCCGATTTTCCGGTGGGCCAGTCCATGCCTGGTCTTAATACATTCGACCTATCGCGCTTCACGAAATGCTTTTAAATTGTTTTGATTTTTGTAAGATGTGATATTGTTCTGGTTTTAATTCATGCATTGTATTTTAATTTTTAGTTGTTTGTTATTGTAACCTTAAGTTTAGGATTTGTGTAAGTAGACACTGATGATCCCTAAGAGAGCCTGTTACTATCTATTTTTTTTTAATTGGGTAATAAAGTGCTATTATTATTATTATTAACAATGTTATTATTACTATTTCATTTGTAAAGATGAGGTCGTTTTATTCACTCTCCCATTCGTTCGTTGGCTGGCAATAGTGTTTTGAATCAAGAGCTGGTTACTCCTCATCCATTGATTGCTTTATCTACTCCTGGTTATAGTGTTTGAAAACTTCTGCACCTCAAAATGCATCGCGATTGCAGCGAGCGACGCCTAGAGCTAAGACGAACGTTGATTATGGCGGGAAGTGTGAGAAACAAAAGCCTAATCTCTGGTTCCAACGTGTTTGTTTTACTCAGACAATAACTAAAGAGACGTTCCCTCCCTCCTGCTTTCCGCCGCCATTTATCTTGGTCTGGAAGTCTTTTCCCGATCTTCTCCAGTTTGGTTTGTGAAGCTTGAAGGCTCACCCAGTCCCTTATTGATTTTTCAATTTTCTTTTTCTTTTTTCTTTTTTTCAAATCTAAAAATATTGCACCGTTGACGTCCGTGTTGTGCCTCCTTTTTCGTTTTCTTTCTATTTCTTTTCCGGCGATCTTCACTCAAAATGAAGACGAGGTGGTAGCGATGGGAGGGGGTAGGGTGGGGTGGGGTGGGGTGGGTTTTTTTTCGCGGGGCAGGGGGTGTTTGGGCGTCATCTTCGTCAAGGTTTCACGCGCTGGTGTGCGAGACGGAGCCAACAGAGAAAGGGCGATATCACAATGGATGGTGCTTAGCTCCTTGCTCCGCTCTTCTGGCACATCCAAAAAACCTTTCTTCTGTTTGTAGCGGACCTTGACAAAGACGTCTGGGGAACGAGAGAAAATTCAGACCCTTTTCGAAGGAATTGGAAGAAAAAAAATAATAAATAAATAAAAAAATAATTGAAAAAGAACAACTCGGGTTCATTTATCAAAAGCGTGATTTTAAAGTGAAATTTGGTTTGAAAAATAGACGGTTGTTTAAGAGAACCATCGGTGAAATCTATACACTTAGAGCGCTAACGATGCGCAGACGAACTGCGCATGCGTTAACAGCCCTAACAACTTGAGAAATTTGACACACTGGGTTTGAAATTTTAGCATCGCACTTTATAATTTTTTGGGCCAGTGTCTTACAATTTTGATTCGGCCATCAATTGGCATAATTTCTTTCCGTTTTTACATCACTTGTTGTGAGAAATTCTGATTGCAAGTCAATTATTGGTAAACAATCGTAATTTAGAATGTAGTAGACAGACAGCGCCATCTCTTGTCCGGTTTTACTAATTATTTATTCGTTAGGCCTAACGCGAATGAAAAGGTGATGTAAGAATAAAAAAAGCTACTGCACAACAAAAAGCACGACGTTTCGAGGTTATGTTTACCGCGTCATCAGGTGCATTAGGTTCACAAAGTTTCGTCAACATGTCAAAAATACATTTCATGACAGCTTCAGAATAGGGTAGTTAAAATGTCTGATTTGGAATAAAACTCAAAAATTTCTACAAGTAAAAAGAACCTAACCTAACCAGGGGAAAAAAAGGAAGGATTAGGAGACCATTCGACCTCACCCTTGCGAAGGCAGAAAAATGAAGTCAGGTGGCTCGTGCTCCAGTTTAAATATTACATATCTGGTTGCATTCCAGTTAAGGTTTGGGGCTTCCGGGTCTTCGTAAGACCTACCACGGAGTATGCGAGCCAGGTGTGGTCACCCACTCTCTTACGAGACATTGATAGAGTAGTACGTGTACAGCGCAGGTTCGCCAAGGGGTTACCCGGTTTCCAAAACCTTCCGTATGATGTCCGTTTGGAGCGCGCGAGCGTGGATTCGCTGGGGCTGCGCTGTCTTCGTGCGAGCCTGCTTCTTACGTACAGGATTGTCCACGGGTTCCTTTACGCTGACTTCCCATTTCTCGAACTTCATTCGTGCAAGGCCACAAGCGGGCATTCCTTTAAGTTGGTGGCCCAGCCGGCTGGTACCGAGTGTCGAAGAAGCTTTTACTCGTATCGGGTCACAACCGTCTGGAACTCCCTTCCAGAGAATGTGGTCTCTGCTCTTGCCCTCAACACTTTATAGTGTTCGCGGCCTATCTTGAGTTCTCCGCAGAACGAACACAGATAATCGATTGTACGTTTTCAGTAGCAGAGTGCCTTGTTGATATCCAAGATGGTTACAAAAACAATGGCGGCCATCGATTAAAGCCACCCCATCCAGGAAGACGTAGCCGCTCACAAAATACTTGCAAAACTCAAGATACACCGCGCACACAATATGACCTTACTCAGGGCCTGCACGTTTTCCTTAACCCTTAATCTGGCATCGTATCCGACGGGATACGTACTACAAACAGGCGAAAAACTAAGTCCCAACACGCGTCGCCAGCTTTGTGAAGGGTTCCCGGGGACCCTGAGTAAAGCGGGCAGCAACAGGCTGGTGGCTACCTGTTGCTGTTGTTTAGTGTCCTCGTCTCCTAACCAACAAAACGACGGTTCGAATCGCGTGGCTGACCTATTTAAAAAAAAAGAAGCGCTATCGGTTGTTGTGCCACTTGAGCGGTTAAGCGCAAGGTCTACCGCTGAAGCAGGGCCGAAGCGACTGGGGGGGGGGGGGGGGATAAAATGCTTCAGCTTCCGGGGCTCTGCCCTGGACCCCGCTGATGGAGCTTACAGCGCTCCCCCAGACCCCCTAGCTGAGCTTAGCGGACAGCCTCAAAAGTACTTTACTGGCAGCACTTCTGGCATTATTTAAACCAGAAATGAGAGTCACTCCCCCCCCCCGCAACCAAGTACCCTTCGCTACGGCCCTACGCTGAAGTCGTTTTGCCACGGGACCAATGTAAGAGGCACCTGCCCTTATGACCACCCAGTCACTATCGTGACTAGACCTGTGTTATTATTCTACTACGAGTCACCTGACTTCACTTCAACTCTGTATTTGCAATGATGAGGTCGAATGGGCTCCTGCTTACCAGTTTTGCCCAGGTTGACCTTAGGTTCTTTTTACTTGTAGAAATTTCTACATTTTATTCCCAACTGGGTGTTTTAAATACCCTATACTGAGGCTGTCATGAAATGTATTTTTGACATATTGACGAAACTTTTGCGGATCTAATGCACCTGATGACGAGGTGAAAACAACGCCGAAACGTCGTGCTTTTTGTGCGTTTGTTCACTGCTTGGATTTTTATACTTAGGTCCTTACTAGTGCTTGTTTACTTCAAAAATTGAAATGGTGACGTAGCTATCAAGAGCGGTGCTACGGCTAATCGTTGTATTTTTATTTTATTTCATATTTTATATATATTTGTTTTAATAGTGTTGTCATTGAGATGAGAAAATCTCGATCCTCGTGTCGTCTCGACGAAACGAGGTCGAAACAGTCGGTTAGCAAGTCGAGTCGAGATCGAAATGATTGAAGAGGGGATCGAGACGAGACGAGAAAAATTCAATTATCTCCGACATTATCTCGACTTTTTATTTCACGGTTGCAGCTGTTATTTTACCTGTGTTAATTGTCCTGCTTAATTTTTTTTTCATCTATTGTATTCCTCCCTCCTTCCTCCCCCCCCCTCCCCTAATATGAAAAGCTGTCTTCGACATTTAAGTAATAAAGACGGAGCTGCCTATTGCTCACGGCAAAACAAAAATTTTATTTGAATTTAACACTTCTAATTTTTCAATTGTTATTAAAAATGTTTGACAACATCTGTGAAGCCTGAATTTTTTGGACCCATTCAAGGGGGGGGGGGGGGGCGAACACAATTTTGGGCCCGCCCCGCGGGGGGGGGGAGCTCACACAACCAACACAGACTGACCAAACTGTTGTCGCGATTCATACTTATTGTATGAATCCGCTCGACAAGAGATGGGAGGAAGGAACATTTTATAGAACTTTTTTTAACCCAACGTGTCTTTTTGTTAAAAACGAGACACGTTTCCTTACAACTATTGGTAACTGTCGGTGTCGATAGCTAATTACTTAATTTGGCTATCAGGAAAATCATCTACAGACAGTCTTAATAGGTATACAAAAAACGCTTTTTTTTTTTTGTTTTTTTGGGAGGGGGGTCACATTATATTTGAACCGTGAGTCGGGGTGGGGAGGGGTCAAGATTTTTTTCAGGTTTCAAAGCAGCAGGGTCATCGAACATTTGGTGGTCACATTTTCAGTTCCTCCGGCCTCTCAGAGATCTTGGATTCTCACAAAACCAATCAATCATTAAGCCACCCGCGCACTGAGCGACTTTACCGCGCTGCCAGGTTGCTGCAGCCAATGAGAATGCTTACCGCTCATGTAAAACCACGCACTAATCATTTTCATTGGCTGCAGCAACCTGGCCGCGCGGCCAAGTTGCACAGTGCGCGGGCGGCTTTAATGATGACGGTTTACATCGTTACCCAATCTTTACCGATGGAAATTATTGTTTAATTGTTTGTTTTTTTATATGATTATTATTATTTAAATCTTGTTGCTTTGAGCTAGGGGTGTAACAGTTTTCAGTCCAGTCGAGCCGAGAGCGTAGCGTGATATTACGGCGGGTTTTTTTTTTTTTTAATTATTATTATTTATGAAGAGTCTAATATTTTGAACTCCTGCCTAATTCATTGTACTGGTATATAGTCCCAAGCGATTTACCGTGTTTAACGACGAACATTAGAATCGGTAAGATCAACTGGATTCTACTCTAGGCTGTTACTACAGACAAAGACGACACGTGCGATGGAAAAACCTAGGTTGTTTAAAAATCGATTGATGCTACTACCATGGCAACGATATCTTTGCGATCGGTTTAGCAGGACTGTAGCCAGACATTTTTGGGGGGGAATTTATATTTACGGTCCCCCTTCCCCCCCCCCTCCCCCCCGCCATTTGTGCAAACTGAAAATTATTAACTCAATTCAGTTAAAAAAAAACTATAAGGATGGAAAGTTGTCGCACACTACAACAGTAAAATAAGCGCTAAAATAACCAAATTTTTGCCTGTTGCAATTTTCGAGTTTTGGTGTCTCACCTTAGTCAAGTGATTTAAAAACGTCTCCCAAAGTTTCGACGGGGGGCGCGGGGACCCACTCCCCACGCCCTCCGCCCTGTAAGTGCTTGAGTACAAATTTTCCGTTTTCGGGCATATGGGCGCGTTTACGCAACGATTTATTTCTTCCTCCCCGAGATTATTGGCCTAGCCGTTTCGAGCTCAATAGAATAGAGGAATAGAGGTTGTCAAGAGCAATAATAGCCGTTAAATAGCCTATGATTCACGGATATGTATTTTAATGCTAAGGTGTGACGTCAAGCTAATTTATCCTCTTATTCGAGTTTTTTAAAGAATTGTTTCAAGAATTTAAGATTTTTTACATGCGACTTATGGAAATTCGTGAACGGAAGTTCCGGGTTGAAAACGGGGTTGGAAACTTCCTGTGTGAAGGCCTTCCTTTGTGTTTTAAGGTAAAACTGTATTTTTTTATACTTTAATAGTTTGTATAAAATGCGCTATTCGCATGAGTCTCGTAGGTTTTTAGGTGTATTTCAAAGTGTCAGTAGCCTAGTTTTCCTACCGTCGGAACGAAAGGTTGCCGGATTGGGCCATTCCTCCGTGGGTGGGGGCCTAGCATAGTACGCGAGTTTTTTTTTTGTTTTTTTTTTTTCGTGTTAGGCTAGAAAGAAAAATAATGTCGCAGGTTGTAAATGTGCCTGTTTATTCTGGTTGCAATGAGGTGTGCTGGTTGAGTTTGTGTTGTGTACGGTAATTTTGCAAAGTCGGGTCAATTATGTCACATGCTGGAGCAGGGGTTGTGTAGACCCCCGTAAAAAGTGTTAGATTATCAAAAAAAAGTGTGGGTTATCAAAATTAACTCACTGTGACGTGTGTGGGTTTTCACATTTAAACCGTATATAACGACTACACTTTTAACATGGGGATGTGATAGCGTGACGTCACCACCGTGCATTAAGTAACGATACCGTACTGTGGAAAATAGCTTACGGAGAGCGAGAATTGCATAAATGCGACCTAACTGCAACCACTGGCCCACCGGTTGTGAACCGCCACTCTGGTAATACAACCGCGATTAATCTCGCGGAAACACGCAGTAGTCGAGACCAGTTCGAGGCTATACCGAAATGCCCTCCAGATGGCAGCTTGGTGTTTTAGCATTCAATGTATACTTCCTCGTACAAGACAAGGGCTGGGTAGGAAACAAAGTTGTACGAATTTTTTCCGAGAAATTTTCCCCTGCACGCTATAGGGAGTACACCCACAGATTAGAAATTAACTAGATCTTACTTATTCCAAGCCTATATGCGTGGCCTTAGCGGTAGTAGCGGCTACTAGCACCTCTGCTAATGCTTTGCGTGTGACGCAGGACGGCAAAGAAATATGAGGAATATTAGTAGCTGCAACTAGACAGGACTCCGCGTAAGCTTGGAAGAGTTAAGATGCGGTATCTGGTTAACGTTTTGATCTATGTACGGCACACGTATCTGCTGGATGGACGTGTCACGTGTAATTAGGCCAATTTTTATGTGATTAGGCCTATATTTATGTGATTAGGCCTATATTTATGTGATTATGCCTATATTTTTATGATTATACGTATATATTTATGTGATGAGGTCTGTAATTATGTGATTAGGCCTATATTTATGCGATTAAGTCCATTTTTACGTGATTAAGCCTATAGCCTATATTTTCGTGATCAGGCACATTTATGTGATTAGGCCTATATTTATGTGAGGTCCATATTTACATGATTATGCGTATATTTATATAGTGTGCGTTTATGGGATTAGGCCTATAATAGTTATGTGATTAAGCCCATTTTTACGTGATTAAGCCTATACATTCATATGATTTAGGCCAATATTTATATGATTTGGACTATATTTAAGTGCTATTCTGGTAAGTTTGTATTATTTACTAACCAAACTTTAGATTTCTATTTTTGAATAGGATCAGGCCAAACTCGGCCAGCTATGCAAATTAATTTTTTCCATGGTGCATGCATTGATTAGATACCCCAAGTGGAACCCCTGGTGCCGTATCGATGCGATTATGAACTAACAAATCTCACCGAGACCTCTACAACAATGCCGGCCGGATTAAAAATAACATACGCGACTGGGTTGGACAAATATGGCGGATGAAAATGCCACAGATGCAATTGATTTCTTTTGCCGCTTTCTGTCAACCGAGAGCGACGCTGACAGCACAAAAATGCCAACGTTCCTTCCCCTTCCAACACTTTCAGAACCCACGTACGTGTCTCTTTTTTTTTACAAGCGCAGAGATATAGCTTAACTGTGGCTAAGTGATAACTTTAAAAAACATTTTAAAATTACTTTAATGTGTAATAAAAATGTGTCACGCAAATCTACGTAAAATTAAAATTATTATTTTAAGAACTGCCACTATAGCTGTCCATAGATGTCGTGACGCACCGTACAGAGACGCAATTAACTTGGCCAATTGCCGAACAGGCCTCGAAGAAATGGGCCACTCGTGGCGGCCATTTTGTTTATTTACCCCCTAATATCGTTGTACGTCGGGCCGTATAGTTTAGTTTAAATATACAACCCTTGTTTACGCAAAATTCCAGACATAAAAAAAAACAAAATAACGGATGCCTTCGAAAATGTTACCTTCGTTATTCCGGTCACAACGGATCACGCTGCTACATGCATGAACCATGTAGATCGTGCATCTCGCATCGTAATTCCTAGATCGTGTTTTTTTTTAGACGGTGTCTGCAGTGCAATAGCATCCGAATTACGCCTCATTCAGTAAGAGCGTATTTATGCAACCACTCGCTTTTGCATCATCGCAGCTAGAATTTAATCGCGATGACAAAGGTGTCGTTGCCGTGTTAACAACGCTACCTGGCGTAGCTAAATCCGACATCGTTTGAGTAAATGCTTGTTGTCTTACAATCCGTGACAATAAGACAAAGAATTCTGCCTGACGAAACAATTTTCCCAGTAGCTTCTGAACTCCATTATTGAATGTTTTCGTTGCAGGCCGGCATAGCTAAACCCACCGCCATCTTGGAATTTCACTTGATTTCTAGCTTCTAGCTGCGAAAATGCAAAGTCGAATCGTTGCGTAGATGCACCCTAAGGGCACATTTTTCGCAACGACTCACCTTTGCATTCGCGCAGCTTTAATTTTTTAGCGATGGCAAATGCGTCGTTGCCATGGTAACGACGCTACCTGGATTGGCTAAATTCGACATAATTTGAGTAAATGCTCGCAGTCCTATTATCCGTGACAATAAGATAAAGAATTCCTCCAGACGAAACAATATTCCCAACCACTTCTGAACTCGCATATCGACTGCTTTCGTTGCTTACCGGTAGAGCTGAAACCGCCGCCATGTTGGAATTCCAGATGATTTCTAGCTTCTAGCTGCGAGAAGACGAAGGCGAGTCTTTGCGTGAATGCGCCCTAAGGGTTTTTGCATTCTCATAGCTAGAAGCTATAGATATCGTCTGAAATGCCACTTCTGGCGGTGGTTTTAGCTCTGTCGGCTGGCAAAGAATACGTCAGTAATGTGAGTTTTCCCAGAACCGACTGGAATAATTATTTCGGCTGGAGGAATTTTTTTTATCTTATTATTGTCACGATAAAGACTGCAAGCATTTCACTCAAACGATGTGGGATTTAGCTAATCCAGGTAGCGCTGTTGCCACACGGCAACGACATCTTTGCCATCGCATTTAAATTGTAGCTGCGAGATAGAATACAATGGTGAGTCGTTGGGGAGGTGGGTTAGCAAGAAGGAGGGGGGGAGGGGGTAATGGTCTAACTGGAAAATCGCATAATTGGAAGAACGTATACAGTGTAACATTATAACGGGAAATCATCTAACACGAAATTCGTGTAATGGAAAATCGTCTAACATGAAATTCGTATAATGGAAAATCGTCTAATGTCCCTGCCTCGCTCGTGCTACTGCGCTCGTTGCGGCTCGTTTTTAACCGGCAAGTGTTGTGGTTAAATTAACTGTAGGGGTTTTTAGTACGTGTGGGAGCTGCCCCAATGCCAACCCCACAGTTAAAGGACTTGCTTAAAAATGTGCCATGGTGCTTGTCAAGGGGTTGCGGGAATTCCAAATTAACCTTAACCGATGGAACAAGGCTGGTAGTCGTGGTTCAGTTTTGGTGTTGGTTTAATGTTAAATATGAGCGATCGTGTGCTCAGGCTCGCCTGAAGTTCTAGGGCGACACTAACCTTGGCTTAGGGCCTTAAATGGAATATCAACGGCATTAGGCTTACTTGGGAAAATTTGGATTAGTTAGTTTCGGGCCATTTCATACGTTCACTGCTAAGCTAAGTAGCTACGGGGTTGCAGTGCTGAACTAGCAACAGGGTTGGCCTGGTTTGAATTTAAGTTCGGAGTTTGGGGAAATTGAGAAAAATTCTAATTATAGGGCCGAAATTACCTTTGGATGCGGGGAGTTGGAGAGTTTGGTGGCGGATGGAATTTTAGGTTAATACCTAATTGTTGGGAGCACCTGGCGGAAGAACAAGCGAGCTCGAGCCGTTACAATTGATGTCAAGCATTATGTACAGACAAATCACAGCTATGTATTGTTACAACAATTGATCAAATAGGATTATTTCAACTAACAATGAGTATTAATTTTGGAGAACAATGGCACATTACAATATCACGTCATGTGGACTTCGGGCTTGGCAGATTACATAAATGACGTCATCAGCGTAACCTTGCTGGGGTGGTACAATTACAACGTTGAAATCCGGAATTAAACTCGCAACAACTGCTTCTAGATTAATAGAGATCGCCGTTGCAGCGCGTGATGGAGGTGCGCGCCCCAACATTTTCGAAAGTGGCGGAAGTGGCGAAAGTGCACAGAAGATCGGTTGCGAGAGGTAGTAGCTGCAGCCGCTTGTATATATTGTATACATGTTTTATTTCTTTTATTAGGGTCATGTTTATATTTTCGCTGTCAAAAATCGATTCTTTTTATTTTTTGCCTTCCTTACACGATACGCGAGTTCTTGTGGGATGAGTTTTCAGTTTGGTATTGTAACGCGTTGAATAAACATTTTTGACGCGCACCAGCGAAGATTCGCCACTTTTGTTTTCCTATCATCCTATGGAAACTGCATCAGGCAACGAGGTTTATAATTTCTAGTTTGTAGTTACGTAGGTTGTGGAACAAAAACCAGCAGTGGTTTGTGCCTGCAATAAATCAAAAAGTCAGTCCATTCATGGGTAATCGCAAGCGAGAATGAGTAGGTATCAAGTTTTATACCTGTGGGAGCGCTGGGTGTTTGTTGCGTAGTATGCTTTCGTGCTTGCATTGCTATTAATGACGTCATCCGTCATCGAGCGACCGCTTTCAAATTGTTGGTTTGAGTGCGAAAAAGCGCCTCCCGATACGAAATTCTGTTTATTCCTCCAAGCTTAAGGGCGTGTTTACGCAACGACTCGTGTTTGCATTCTCGCAGCTATAAGCTAGAAATCGTCCGAAATTCCGACATGGCGGCGGTTTTAGCTCTGTCGACTCGCAATGAAAACACTTAATAATGCGAGTTCAGAAGCAACTGTGAAAGTTTCATTAGGAGGAATTCTTTGTCTTTATTGTCACGGATTATAAGACTTAAAGAACTTACTTAAACGACGTCGGATTTAGCTAATCCAGATAGCGTTGTTACCATGGCAACGACACCTTTGTCATCGCGGTTAATAGTTCTAGCTCGTTGCATAAACACGCCCTAAAAGGACGACGCCAGTAGCGTGAGGGCACAGACATCCGCGGGGGTAGGGGCAACTCCAGTAAAAGGGCACGATGAGGCTTAATTTATCTGGGGACTTTTTTTTTCACCATTTTTGGCCCCTTTCTTGGGCTTCCTGGCTTTTTGTTTTTAGGGCTTTAGGCCCTTTCTCCTCGCTGCGACCAGCATTTTTCAGTGCAAAAAAGCAAAATAGGGCATGTTTTTTCTTCAAAAAGGGCAGAAAAGGGCTTTTTTTTTTTCAAAACTAAATACGAATGCAAACCAATTTACGTTGCCTTTTGGACTTATATGTCTGACTGCCTGAGCGTCCAATAGGTAACGTAAATAGGTTTCCATCCGTATTAAGTTAACCTGTTTCGAGCTCAATGGCTTTCCGTCCCGTTTTTTTTTTCAAAAAGGGCAGGGGCCCCCTGCCCTCCTGCCCCTCGCCTCTCAATACTTTCACGTATCCCTCATGAAAACTTTTTCATAAGCAGAAGAAAAAAAAAGAAACAAGAAAAATGAACAGGTTAGCAACACATACGCAGGTATGTGCGTAATGTTGCGTAATGTGCGTAATGTTGCAAAACTTGAGTCAACGCACGAAAGACAAGAACGAGGAAGCACCTTTAAACCTTTCACTTTTTTTTTCTTCCTCTTACCTTCCACGTAACTTTGCTTGTCTTGCTTCCAATTTCCGCCACTTTTGCCAGCGCCAGGGACGGGTTTAATTTCATTTTTCCGTTTTTTTTTTTTTAATTATTTATTTATTTATTTTTATATTCCGCTAAATGGATTCTTTAGAGAAGTTTCTCATTTCCCCGTACAGCCAGAGGGGTTACGAGTGCCTTAAATTTCCACCCCAGTAACATGCGTGCACATGTGAACAACCCGGCGTCTGCGTCAATTTCTCTTAGATTACGTAACACAAGAAACTGCTAGGTCCATCGTACCGCAACCCTCCTACGCACGGAAGATTAAAAAAAAAAAGTAAAAAAAAAAAGTAAGTGTCGATCGTTGGAGGCACGGATGGCCTTGGAGTAATGGGAGCAGGCGCGTTACCGGCTTCGCTTTCCCCTTTGCCGTGCAATAGACTGGGCCTGGGAGGAACGACCCCATCGCGAAGGCAATCCCGGGTGCCACTGTCAAAGAAGCCACGTGATTCCAGGGGCAAGGTACACAAGAGAATCATCAGCTATAGCCTCCGCCCACGAACGCAAACATCTTTTCTTTAGTAAAGAATGGAAATAAATCCGTCGGAAGGAATACGCAAACACGGGCACACGGTTTAATCGACGTTTGAGTATTACGTAAATAAAACAAGCTGACGCGTGTACGCTTGCGTAAGCGTAATCTACCCACAGAACAAAACTTGTTAAGGATTCCCGCCAAGTTTTTGGGACGTTTGAAGGCGTGATAGATATCAAACGCCAAGCACTTTTCGCCAAATTAATGACCCCACCGAGTAATAGTCCGAAGGTTAAATGAAATACACGAAAACTGTTTTCTGCGCAAATTTTAAGTATTTCGTTTAACGTTTGAAGTCTTAGTGGGTGGGATTAGCTTGGCGAAAGAGCTTGGCGTTTGATGTCGTGACTTCAAACGGCCGAAAAGCTTGGCGGGAATCCTTAGCAAGTTTTTGTTTTGGGGTAAATATCGCACGTTTTAGGTCCAAATTGATAAAAAAAATCTTAGCAGTTGCGAAACGGAAAAGCCAATCCACTCTTCCCCTCCACCCCCCCCCCCCGCGCCCCCGGGCGCCGGGGAGGGGTTTAGTTCCGTTTTGAGGGGAATAGTCAGGTTTCACATGGAAAACAACAACACTAACAGCAACAACAACAACAACAACAGCAACACTGCGGCATCTGCAGCCTTACAGTAAAGTTTATTCGTTTTGCTCTGCTGTTTTGAGTTTGGTTTACGTAAACGTTACCTTACAAATATTAAACACGTGCGTTTTTAACTGCACGCTGTGTGATGTAAAAATGTTCAGAACACTGATTTCCTAACGAAGGACCAGGATACCACGGAGGACCGGCCCCTGTGCCATTGCGTCTATTTGTTTTTTTGTCGAGCATGTGTTATAGCAGTGGTTCCCAACCTTTTTCAAACCGCAACCCCTCCCCCCCCCCAAGTAAATTCCTTCGCCCGTCGGCTTTACAACTAGGGGGTCTGGGGGAGCGTTATGAGCTCCCCCAGTGGGGTACGGAGGTGGATCACCGGAAAACCAACGCTTTTTTTTTTTTTGCATTTTATGCATTTTAAACGTCGACATTTGTTCATAAAAAAATAACCTTCGTATTTCGCAGAATTATACAATATACAAAGTTGTTTTTAGATTAGAAAGATTAGTTGTTAGAATGGAGAGATTATAATTAGAATTACATTTTAGAAGAGATAAAAGTACGTTACAATTAATTAATTTTATTAATTATTTCATTTTTAGGGGGAAAAAGATTTTAAGATTAAGGCCGCCCGCGCACTGGGCGACTTGGCCGCGCGGCCAGGTTGCTGCAGCCAATGAAAATGATTAGTGCGTGGTTTTACATAAACGGTAAGCATTCTCGTTAGATGCAGCGACCTGGCCGCGCGTCCAAGTCGCTCAGTGCGCGGGCGGCCTAAAAGATTTTTAAAAAAAAGTAAAATAATTTATTTTCCTGCTTATGTATCGCGACCCCCGAGAGAACGCCCGCGACCCGCGACCCATAGGTTGAAAACCACTGTTCTATCCTGCACAGATTGAAACAAATTCTGTCGAACTGAACTGATATGCGATTGTTGACAGAGCAAGATCCTGTTAAAACTCGACGAACTGGCATTTTGTCATGTGCGTTTTTTCCAATATGGCCGAACACATAAATTTTTTATGTAAACTAAATTATAAACAAAATATTCTTTGACGTTGTTGGATGGGAGGTTCAATGATGACGACTTCCATCATCAGATGCCCTGATCGCTCAATTTTCGAAAATGTTAAAAAGATTAAAAAGATTTTCTCGTCGACGAGTACCTCTCATGAACCTTACTGGCTCTTCCCACGACGGACCAAATTGAGGACCTTGTCCCATTGCCTCTGATTGCCAAACTAGACACGAAGTGGAAGTTGACAGCAGTCGTCCAGCAGCCCTCTAGTCAATAACATACAGGTCAGTGGTCGGTTTCACCTCCGCGAAAATTTAAAGTGCAACATGGAGTACGTGTATACATTGAAAGAACGTTCTCTGCTGTGGTGTGGTCCTCTGAATGTATCAACGGATGGTAATGATTAGCTGGTTGACACAGTGGATTAGCTTATGTTAGGGACGAGACTGCGTCACAAGTTACCTTTACGCCATTTTGGTCCAGGTTTAATGATTTTTCGGTGTTGAATTGCTCGCCTGCCAACTGGTACAGCTTAAGAATGTATGGTGGTAAATTCTGACTGACTAGTCCCTAAATAAGTAAGCTAAATGGGGTAAGAAAAGATTGTAATGAAATTGGCCGAAAATGGTTCACATGCGGAATGCTTGGGATTGATGATTGGAATGCCAGAATAGGCTTCTCTTAGTTACTACCCCTAAGTTGGTCGTTTAGGGCAGGTAACAATTGGCATGAGCATATGGGATACATCAAGTATTGTTACATGAATAGGAACAGTAAATACATCAGACCTAGACAATCAGTTGTAGTAACAGACATTATTAAACGCCAAAGATTATAATACGGTTCTTGCAGGGAAAGGGAGGACGGAGTAGTTCCAGCCGAGTGTCGCCAGGAGACGGCGCTGCAGGCAGAAGCAGTTCCGGAACCGCACCGACGCACCGGGACCAATGACCAAAGGACGGGAGCCTCTCTTGGCAGCTCCAACGACGTGCCGATGCGAAGCTCCGGAACCAGTAATGCTGCATGCGGCGAACCCTGTCGATACAGGTAGAAGAGGAACGGTGTTTTCTTCCTCAAATATTCTTAGAGGGGATAAAAGTTGTTTCCTATACATATGACGAAAATGTTCATTGCGTGTCCGCAAATGTCTCACAACTCCAAAGCTGTAGTGGGTCCCCGAAATTTCTTTATTCACGCTATGGTGTTATATTCATCGCCGCACCTTCGTAGTTTTCAAGAGTAGGCCTACAATTCTTACCAGATTCGCCTGTTCGGCGCGCCACATTATCACGCCATCCTGAGTGAAAGCATCTTGAGTCATCGTGTAGCTGGTTTTACTTGATTTATTGCAGTTACAAAATAAGAAGTTGTCCGACCATAACTCAAACTACACTCGTGTCTTGGATTCTAAACAGGACAGATAGCCAATTGGGCTGGATAAGTGTTAAATAAATACGGATGCAAACCTATTTACGTTGCCTTTTGGACTTAAATGTCAGACTGCCTGAGTGGGGAATCGAACCCACGACCTTTGAAACCAAAGGCCGGAGTCCTACCACTCAGCCATACTGACATGGCCGCTTTATCTTGGATTCGACCAGCCACTTACCTCTGATCTCTACGTAACTACGCCACATGCAAGCCGTGTTAAGGCTCATTGAGAACAACCACCATGTGATGCAAAACATCACAGGGGTAAACGATGTATGTTTTACGATGGAAGCACTTAAGGAGGGAAGGAACATTCATAGTCCACAGGGTGTCACGGCAGTTCAACATTAGAATTTCAAATGATGCTTCTGTTAGTGTTGGTATACAGGTTCACACGGTGTACCGAGGTACCAAAAATGCAACAGTACCAAATACCGTGCATTGTTAAAATACCGGTATTGTTTTAATATGTAAAAAGGTGCTAAAATTGTAACAATAGTTTAGTCAGTCCTTGTGCTGTAGGGCTCAAAGCAGTGCAATACCAGGAGTGGTTAACGCTCGTTAAACCCTTTGAAACCCTTTGAGCAGTGTAATAATCAGTTAAAGATCAACAATGTTAAAACTGGAATTCTAAACAATGCATAAAAGTGGGGCAAAATTTGTGTCACTTTGATGCTACAAGCAGCGTAAGAACCAACAGAAAATAAAATTGAGTTCAAAGTTCAGTAGCCTACTTGGTGATTACTTTTTATGTGTATTTTTTTGGAGGGGGGGGGGGAGGGGCTACGTAAATTGCTAGTGAAATTGCTGATTCCGTTTCCAACCTTAATTAGTTTGATTAGACTACTTAAAAAAAAAACACTGTTGGTACCAGAGGTACCTTTTACCTTTTAAATGGCCGTGTCAATCTGGCTTAGCGGTAGGATTTTGGCCTTTGATTTCAGAGGTCGTGGGTTCGATTCCCCGCTCAGGCAGTTTGACATATAAGTCCAAAAGGCAACGTAAATAGGTTTGCATCTGTATTTAGTTAACCAATTTCGAGCCCATTGGCTTTCCGTCCCGTTTAACACTAGCTTCTGTATAATTACTAAAGACTATGTTCAAGAATTTCTAAAGAAACTTTACAGAATTTCTCAACAGACTTTCCAAAGAGGTTATATGGAAGATCTAAAAATATTTGTTTAGTAGAACTTCTAAAGAGAATTCTATAGTTTGTGAAGACCCTTCGATAGAATTCCTTAAGGGAATACTGCAGATTGTCTGAAAAGACTATAGAATTTCTAAATAAAATGTTACAGAATTTCTGAAGAGAATCCCTAACTATCTCTAAAGAGACTGTATAATTTCTAAAACTTTATAAAACTTCAAAGAGGCTTCTGTAGGATAACTAACAAAAAAAAATTCTGCAGAATTCTATAGCTGGTCTACAAAATTTCTAACGAGACCGTATAAACATCTAAAGATATTTCAAGAATTTCTAAACAGACTTCTGTAGATTTTTTTTTAAACGGCGATCTGAACTTTCTAAAAAAAAAAAAACTATTGTGCCAGGGTCGCATATGCAAACATGCCAAACAAAAACTTAAGGGCAAATACATCCATTTTGACATGCATGCTTTACTTTGGATTATATACACAATAATTAAACACTAGAATTGCGGTAAGAATACGTTACGTACGTTCGATACAACAATTTAATTGGCGGAGCGAGCGAGCGAAGCGAGCAAAGCGTAGCCTATAATGGACACCAAATTGCAAAATGTTGGTTGGTCCGTTGGTCCGTTGGTGTGTTGGTTGCACATTTTTAGTCTGCGTGGAGTCCAAACGAAAGGTCGGATTGGAATGAAATTTGGTACAATGCTTGATACCCCAAATAGTATTGCTGAGCCAAAATTTGACGTAAATCGAACAATTATTACGGGCGAAATAACAAATTTTCGAATTTATTTCTAACACTCACCATTGTAAATTTGGAATCGTGAATAGTTAAGGAACTCCGACGAAGCATACACTGTGCTGTTGGTAATCAAGTGAACTTTAAAAAAAAAAGCCAAAATAAATCATTGTAGCTTCCTTACAGCTAACAATCTTTTTTGACATAACTCAACGAAATAATAACATTTGACCATAACATTTTAACCACTAGAGGAAGACGATAAACGGGGGAAAAACAGAAGGATTCGTTAACGACTCACATTCGTTTCATGTATACCAATGCTGCGTAAAAGAATGCTGCCAGGAATTCAGCCAACATGGCAACCAAAGTGGCGTTGACGCTATCATCGGGAATCTCAAATTTGAAACATCAAATCGCCGCTGCAGGAGGAAACCGTTCATATAATACGACAGTACACAGCAGACTACGTATTTATATCACAATACAGAACAATAATTTGGCTTCGTATTGTAATTTCAAGATTTCTAGATTGCTATGGAAACTATGCACTCCATTCCATGTTGCCAGAATAAATAGGCCTAACATCGAACCCAATAGGCCTAATTTCTCTACTGTTGTCGCTTACGAAACTAAAACGGGACTAACAATTAGGCTTAAAATTAGGATTTAGAATTATTTAAA
This sequence comes from Lithobius niger, assembly GCA_023313725.1. Classification (NCBI taxonomy): domain Eukaryota; kingdom Metazoa; phylum Arthropoda; class Chilopoda; order Lithobiomorpha; family Lithobiidae; genus Lithobius; species Lithobius niger. Next base: position 100,100 of record JAHWFP010208771.1, on the reverse strand, counting down.
TTCTATGTTCACAGCCAAGCTAACATCGGCTGATCAACAAGTGTAATAATTCCAATTAAAAAAAATATATATTAGCGTTTGGCGTTACAGTACGTGCCAGAGGTGTGTTCTGCGAACATTGTCGTAGAAGGCAGCGTAGAGAGCCGCGGATGTTTCGAACCTTTTGATTGTTGTGAAGTACTATCGTTACTGGTGATTGTTTAGCTTGCAATTAAATGCTTTATTGTTAATATTTTAAATCTAGGACAGATACTCTGCAATAAATATAAACAATGTAAGCATTATTGACGGTGGCACGTTCTTTGCCAGCTTAACCACGGCGGCACGTTCTTTGCCAGCTTAACCACGGCGGCTAACGTCGTATTTTAAAACGGCGGCGACGGCGCAAAGAGGCTGCAAATAACGAAACGGATACTAAATATGGGTGCAAACGAAAGTATCTTAAAATTAATATGAAACGTAGCCTAGCTAAAATGTAAAAAACACCAGCTAAAAACTTCAGCTTAACTGTAGCCGAATGAATAATGCCCCGAGCTTTATAAGAACCATTAGCAAACAATGCAAAGCCATTATAATGAGAGGAAATACAAATTTAAAATAAATTTTTCTTCGCTCCGCCTACAATAGGCCCAAAGCCTGTTTCCTAGTTATTGCATCACCAGAACACGTAACGTTGACCACCATTGTTTTGCTGGAACGCGCAGAATTATTGCTGACTGATGTCACTCTTCAATTTCTACTCGCAGCCGATTGAGATAGCTCTATTGATTGTGAGAGCTCGAGCGTCTGACGGCCTTAGCTGGCCGACAGTTATAGTGGCCAGCTAAGGCCATCGGACGCTTGAGCTCTCACAGCCAATAGAGCTATCTCAATCGGCTGCGAGTCGAAATAGAAGAGTGACATCAGTCGGCATTAATTTCTGCGCGTTCCAGCAAAACAATGGCGGTCTCCGTGTCGTGTTTTGGTGATGCAATAATTAAATTGTTGTATCGGACTTACGTAACGTATTCTTACCGCAGTTCTTGTGTTTAGTTATTGTGTAAGTGATCCAAAAGTAAAGCATCCATGTCAAAATGGATGTAATTGCCCTTTAAGGCAAAGGACTAAGGACTTAAGGCTAAGGCTAGGGACGAAAAGAAAGCGAACCTCGCAAGGATTTCCTTGGAACCCGAGAGAAGCGAGCAAGTCACAGCCAAGTGGTTCTTAGCCGTGGTTTTTGAGCCAGTGAAGAGGGTACTCATAATCGATGGCGTTACCGACGTGTACATATGGAATTAAAAAAAAAAGACCCCTCTAGAGAAGTCCTGGTACTCTGAAAGAATGAAATCCCTTTCCACTTGTTCGAATTCGTCCATCGCGTAAACCACGTGTTCTCACTTCTAACTGCACACCCCTCCAACTCTTAGTTTCGTCCGACGTGGCGTAACATCAATTCATCCAGGTTGTTGCTCTCATCAAACGGGACTAAAAAATAAATTATTCACGGGGAAAATTCATCCAAACCAACCAAAGTATCGACTAATAAATGAATCACCAGAACGGTACACCTTTCCGCAAGAAAGTCCAGATGAACGCAGCTAACGTTCCATGGCTATTTTATGTTGGTTGGGCAGCTGGTCAATAACAATCAATGCCCGTAGGAGATGGCCGCGCACGCACGCCCGCCCTCGCCCACTGACGAGGTGTGACAAGCCGTCCCAAGCAGTGGACGCACGAAATAAGGTCCATTTAGCCCGCCCCTCCCCCGCTGTCATATTGGCTAAACGAGCCCATCGTAACACAGCACCCATCACCATGTCCACCTGTACGGGCGGTAAGGTAACCGTGGCAACAGCGTAAGGCCTACAATTACCTACAATCCCCAACAGCTAATATTCTTCCCTGGCCCCCGGGTTATAGAGGCACTCTAAGAGCAACGCTGCTGAAATAAAAGGAACCGTTTTTTTTTTAGTGACGGAATACAGGGCTGGTGCAAGCGGAATCATCCCACGTCTCTGGTAGTCTGTCGTAATAAAATGGCAGTAAGGGGGTTAGTGTATTTTTATGTCACCTGAAAAAAAAACACAAGAATGCTGCGCAAACTCGCCAGTTGCTTCAGATTAGAAGTCATTGTTTTTTGTTTTTTTTTCTTTTTGAACAGACTTCGATTTGCGTAAATCAGAAGCAAATTACGAAACCGAAAAAGCCTACTCCCTGTTGCGTATTACTGCGAACACTGCACGGTCTGCAACACTGGTACGGAATGGTCGCCCATGTGTACGTACATGTTTCACCGAATTCAGTTTCTTATAAATTTTTGCGCATACTGGTTAATAAACGCGGCTGATTTTCATTGGATTCGATCACTCAATCAGCGCGTACTGTTCACTCAAGTCAACCACCCCACTGATATACTCCCCCTCCCTCCCTTTCTATGATCACTGCTATTACATTTTTCCATGTTCATGTGCGCGGAAATATCAGCAATCATGTGCCTAAAATTCCGCCCCCCCCCCCCCTCTCCACCCATGGCTAATGATTTTCCCCAGCACGGGTGGTGTTAAATACACCGTTAGCAACGCTAGTTAGGTATGGTAGCTCATGTGTATCTCCATGTTCGACCGAATTGCGTTTCTTAAAATTTTTGCACACACACTGGCTAATAAACACTGATTTTAGCTCGCTTCACTCACTCAATCAGCGCAAACTCCCCCCACCCTTCCCGGCTAATGATCCCCCCCCCCCTCATTTTCTAATGACCTTGTACTATATTCTTCCATGTTCGTGTTATGCTGGCGGAAATAAACGAGGCTCAATGTGGTCTCGAAGCGACCCCTTCGAGAAGCATGCTGTCCTGAAAAGCTTCCCCCAATTGTGGTCATCGTGGCTGAGCGGTGTGAGAGCTCAGCCTGCATGTTGCTGGAGTTTGCGGATCTCGTCGAAACCCTGGAAGCTGGACCTTGGCAAATCCGCCACCAGGACTGCCGGCCAGGGTAGCGTGAGAGGGTACCATGCTCCTTCAACGGCTACGAGAACTATTCTGGTCAATTCTGGAGAATCTTTCGGCCCCTACGATAATCGGTGGTTTCCCGGTTCGAATTCCCGGGTTGTCACCTCCCTTTACCAGATATTTCTTCTTCTCTAAAAATTCTGGTAATGTTCAAAATTGAGCCAGTTCAGCCACACAAGCATTAAATTGCTTCAGCTGACTTAAGACTCAGAAGAAATTAATAAAAAAAATAAATTCTTCTCTCCAACCACGCGTGGCGCAGTTGGTTCATACTTAACTCATGGCCTATCACACTACGTGCTTAACTTTTAAAGTAGTGCCGAGTAGTCGTTTTTTCTACGATCTTATTTTGTAGACGTTGAAATGTGAACGTAAGAATACCACGTAAGCGTAGACGTAGTCATTTTCTCCTATCGTCGGTGTAACTACAAATCCTCGTATAAGTGACATTTTGCAAATTTTAACTGGACCAGCAAAAAACGCTTTATCACATACGAAGGTTTTGCACAAACAAAAACGGCCGTTAATGGAAATGTAAAACCTTGTAACGGGAAAATGTGGTTTAAATATTCTATTTCGTGCAAACGTAAATACTGTTGGGTATAAACTATAGAACAGTGACACGACGTAGTATTATTGTATATAACTCTATGCTGGAGCTTTAATGGGTTAGCTGCAAGGGGCACTGCAGAGAAAAACAGAAGGGCGTCGTACTGAAGGATGCTGTGAAGAGTGATTTCTTAGACCTAAAACGCGCGATTTTAGTTGTTGGAGAAAACAACGTTATTTTAAGCCTAAGAAATCCACTCTCTCCATTTTTATGTGGTGCACCTTGCAGTTATGTCCTCCAAAACCCATACTGGTGCCAATATGGCGGCAAATTTCATTGCTCTATAGAGGGATGCATGCTTTAAACAATTAAAAGTAATTCAAAGGCTTTAAATTGGATTTCCTTGTGCTACAAACAGAATTATTTAGAGAACAATCACCATGTGCATTGGAGGTAGAACTTGCAGTTACGGTACGAGGTTTTGCGTGTGCCAAAATTGTTGGGCAATCAAATACAAGCTTTTTAACACGTGACCGTTTCGGAGCCTTCTGATTGGTTGACTGATACAAGACTTTGCAGGTATACACGGAGTACACCCAGCGCCATCTTTTGACACCGTAAAACAAAAATCATGAAAAATGCAGATACGTGGTTTTGCAGTTACACCGACGCTGTGAAACTTTCTGGAGTTTGGTACTTGGCATTGTTTACGCGCCTCGCCTTTCCTTAATAAGACCAGGAGAAAGAATTGCATTAACTGAATGCATGGTAAGAAAATGTTCCGATTTCAGCGTACTGCACAGTATAGTATGTCTTAGAAGTCCTGAACCAGGTAGGCCTATGGTATACGTCTAAACTACATCCAGAAGAAAATCCTGGGTTTGAGTCCTGGGTTTATTGTGAGTGAACCCCTATTGTGGAAGACATTTGCTACTCCCATTAGGTGCATATTTTGCTCACAGTTTGCTGATTTGTGCACCCTTAGGCCTAATATGGTATCGGCGGTACATCGTTTAGGCCTACACTGTATAGGCCTATATGTTATAGGCCTACCTGGTTCAGGACTTCTGAGACATATACTACGTTAAGTGTCAAGATTGTTACGGCGAGCAAGATGGCGTGTGGTCCATTTACTCGTCTTTTACATGCTCGGGGTCTGTCTGTCTGCTTGTCCGAACGATAACTTTCAAACCGCTTTTCAGATCGAGCAACCGTGATGTTCATTTGCAGGTGTTGGTAAAATCGTCAGACTTTTTGATGATGGGTTCCATTCGTTATCAGTAGCGTGCACCCCAAACTGTGAATTATTTGAAAACAGCTCGTGCATTGGCTCAACTGGTACACAGAGATGTGTATACTGCCGAACACAGCGTCGTTAGAGAATAAAAAATTTCTCTGACTTCCCTCTAAAAAAAAATTTAAAAATTTTAAAACCAGAGGGGACTTCGATGTGTGCGTGCGGCTAGCACCAAACGAAATCCCTACTAGTTTTTAAATTTTTAAATTTGTCGTACGGTTTTGTCTTGTTTTTTTTTTTTTTAATGACGTCCTAGCAAGTTCTGTCTTGTTAAGATGGTCGTTTTACTTGCAAATGACTCATGGCTTTCTTGTGTTTAATTGTTTTTACTTGCTCCTCTCGATAATGGCTCTGAGATGTGTCGAAACGTCGAACTTTAATGTGTATATGTGTGCACTTTCCGGCCCTTACTTTGCAACACGATTAAGAATGTTTATTCATGTTTACTCAACACGTATACTCGCAGGCGTTCACTTTTACGCTTAATTTTATCAAAATTCGGAGGGGGGGGGGGGCGTCAAAGAACTTACAGAATAGGGCAACTTGACAAGTATATTGGTTAATAGGTTTAGGCTTGGCGGTCTTTCCTTGATTTGATGATGTCACTATACTTTCTAATGTCGACCCTCTGTCTTTCACCACTTTTGGCGGCTTCTCTTATAGAGCAGTGACACGACGTAGTATTATTGTATATAACTCTATGCTGGAGCCTTAATGGGTTAGCTGCAAGGGGCACTGCAGAGAGAAACAGAAGGGCGTCATACTGAAGCCGATGCTGTGAAGAGTGATTTCTTAGACCTAAAACGCGCGATTTTTGTTGTTGGAGAAAACAACGTTATTTTAAGCCTAAGAAATCCGCGCTTCCGTTGTTTTTCCCTCCATTTTTATGTAGTGCACCTTGTAGTTATGCCCTCCAAAACCCATACTGGTGCCAATATGGCGGCAAACGTCACTGCTCTATACGTTTGGTTTGGGTGTGATCACGACTTTCACAGGACTCAGATCGCACAAAAGGTCACACATATACGTTCATCTACATTTTCACTACGAGAAGGTTTATTCCCTGCTGAGCAGAACAGTCATATACATCATTAAACGTATGATCTGTATGCGTGTACCTTTACTCCTCTTGAACCTAGGCACCTACAAAGATCGGAGTAGGACCACATGAAAGATAATTAAATTGCGCTCAGGTTAGGCCTATTTTCATCGCTGTTACTTGGTATTATGACCCTAAAATTCGCGAAAGAACCTGAAAAAATAATATCAAAGTTTTTTTTTTAACGCTCATGGTATGTATTTGTTCATGACGTCATAGTTTGTTCATGCAACCCTCCTCAAGTGAAGCAAGACGATGCCAACGGCATTCCGTTTGACAGCGATATAAACAAACAAAAAGAAAAAAAGGATTACCGCGATTCACACTGCGGTCGCACGAACAGTAGAAATAAGAATTAAGGTTTGGAATCTCGGTAATCTGGCGACGCACAAACAAACAAATATTATTATCTTAGTTATATAGATTTTTCTGGGTTTTTCGCATATTTGAGGGTCATCAAATCAAATTAAAGCAATGAAAATAGGCCTAACCGAAACGCAATTTAATTATCTTTCATTTCATCCTACTTCCATCTTTGTAGGTGCCTTGGTTCAAGAGGAGTAGACACGCACGCTCATCATACGTCTTTAATGATGTAGATTGTTACTAGTGCAGCCCCCGTACATTCCGAGCTTTATAATAGAGAATTGTCGTGGTTTCCCGTTGGTGATGTATTGTCGAAAGTTTTTACAAACTGTTACCAAAATTAAGCAGTTTGCCGAACTTTTCCCGTCTGCATGAAAATAATGTGACGTCACTGCACCTTCCAATCTATAAAACTAAGATCGTAACATTTGTTTGTTTGTGCGTCCGCAGTGGCAATCTCGATAATCGTAATTGTTTTTGTTTGTTTGTGTCTTTCATAAGAGTTGTCTGTAGGTATAAGTAAAGATTCGAACTGTGTTTTTCAACAAAGAGGCACAGTACTGATGACGTCATGGTTTTTATCCAGTCACACTATTTTCATGCAAACGGGATCTAGGCCTCTATGTCTCTTAACCCTGGATATAACTAAATCTAATGAAAGTGCACTGCTAACAGGAAATCACAGTATTTTCATGCTAACGGGAAATCACTACAATGCTCTATAAAACCGGTCATATACACGGGAGAGAAGGGGGGGGGGGCTATTTATTGTTAAAGGTCTTTGCAAACTGAACACACCGTTAGCGTCGCCCGCCGCCCAGTCACCCAAGCCTATGACTTGAATCGAATAAGGATTATCAATATTCCCACTACAAACAAACAAAATACTAGGATCTTAGTTGTATAGATTGTTGTTTTGTGGGGCAGTTATGGTAACCGCTTCCTAATAAATAAATAAAATCAGTTAAACAGTCAGTTAAAAGATAGCACAGATCGCAAGAGAAAAACATTCCAGATGAAACCGTCGCTTACTGAGTACTAAAACAACAAGCGGCTACAGCGACTGCCTAGTCACACCGGTCTTCTGTACAGTTCCTCCACTTCCAATGTTGAGGCGCACACCTCTATCATGCACTACAACTGCTGTTATTATTTAATTTAGTTACGTCGAAGCACTGTATTAAACAATGAACGTTGTAAACAATGGACGCGTCGAAGCAGTCTATTAAACAACGGATGTTGTTAACAATGGACGTTGTAAACAATGGTCGTCAATATCGGGTACTGTTGCGAAGTTGAAAAAAGCGACGGACGGACGGACGGACAAAGTCGTTGCAATAGTCTTCTCGCCGGTTACGGCGTATACTGAAGACTAAAACCGACAACAGTAAGCAAGTAATAACCTAATGTTGGATGACAATCGTAGCACTGGTTACAACAATAATTTGGCACGTTTGGTCTGCTAACAATGGCCAAATACAACAATTAAGAATAACGGAATTGTTATGGTCAATTCAATGCAATGGAACACAACAATCATGCAATTTTCTTAAATTGTTGTATTTGATCGCTGTTAACAGATAAAATGTGTGCTCCTTAGGTTCATAGGGCCGCGTCGGGCAGATGACCGGGTGCGGTTAACGCTCGCTAATGCATTTTGAACCCCTTTGTCTCCCCTCTGTACTTTCCCCTCAGTCTCACGTGTACGTACTTCTAACTGCAATTCCCATTTTAGCAAACGGCGCTTCTTCATACTTCTCCATTACCTGTGTAAAATTTAGATCTGCCAACTTTCCCTAGCGAGCTATACAGGTGTGTTTATACCCTACGGTTGCTTGTGCTGAAATTTTCTCGACGCAACAGACTGAAATATTCTTATCGGTGGGAATCTCCCGTCTTTTTGGGGTCGTTTTCCCAAACAAACCGAACTTCCCATATGGCAAACACGGTTAATAGCAATGCACATCTTTTCTTTCTGCAGTTAGATGATAGCTGATAACTGGAAAAACTGGATTTTATTCACAGATCGGTAACCCTCAAGGGTTTTCTGCCAGAATCAACACACTATGATAAGAGATGGCGCAATAATGCAAGAGATATTGGGAATGTAGGGTGGGTGCAAACATCGTCATTGTAAACAAGGGTATGTTGTTTATCAAGGCAGTAGGAATGTGTAAACATGTTTCGGTTCTTCATCGGAGGAAAGGGGGTAACGTAAACAATGCATGCTGTTTGGTTCATCGGTGTGCAAACACGCGGGGGTTATTGACAGTTGTAATCGGGATATCAAACACCGCCTTAATCTCACCCCCTAAGATTTCAAGCGTTAGTAAAACATTTCAAAATTGCGCCGTAATCAACTTTTTTTTTTAAGTTTTTCGTTTAACTCTGGAATTAAATTCACAAATACACAAATACACAAATCGTAGTAAACAAAACAAAGGTAAGTCGGATCATGGCGAGTAAACCATCGGGCCTGACCTACAACGAATTAGAGAGGGTAAACAAAATGGATACCATGACTGACCAATTTCTTGAGGTCTGTTTTGGAATTGGCAATTACTATTTCCTTATTCAGGATCCCTGTTTTATTATTTCCTTATTCAGAGGCCCTGTTTAATATTTCCTTATTCAGGATCCCTGTTTTATTATTTCCTTATTCAGAGGCCCTGTTTTATTATTTCCTTATTCATAGGCCCTGTTTTATTATTTCCTTTTTCAGATGCTCTGTTTTATTATTTCCGTATTCAGAGGCCCTTTTTTTTACTATTTCCTTATTCAGAGGCCCTGTTTTATTATTTCCTTATTCAGAGGCCCTGTTTTATTATTTCCTTATTCAGAGGCCCGGTTTTATTATTTCCTTATTCAGAGGCCCTGTTTTATTATTTTCTTATTCAGAAACCCTGTTTTACTATTTCCGTATTCAGAGGCCCTGTTTTATTGTTTCCTTATTCTGAGGCCCTCTTTTATTTTATTGTGTTACCTTGAACACATTACCTTGGGTTTTTTTTTCTGATTTTTAATTGGGATCGAGCGGTAGTCGTTTATCAACCCACCTTGCATGCCTATTTGAGCCAGTTTTGTGCCGAATAAATATGTTCTCTCTTTCTTTCTTACGGACATTTTTGTTCTCAATTTTCTTTATAGGGAACGGGGTACCCCCGCCAACAAGCCTGTCGAGCACATTGCCTTTACACGATTTGGTATTACTCTGGTGGTGGGTAAAATCACCTGTTCACTCAGGTCACGTGACTCGAAAGAAGTGTGACCTAACCGATACAGATACATTACTGAAACGTTTTGTCGGTACCCCTCCGATACCAGGATGTGCCGTCCGATATTAGACTAGGTTTAAAGGTGCTGTAATGTAAAGCTTCGTTAGTTTGCTGTGCTTGTCATTGTAATGAAAATTAATTTTGTTTACCTTAGTTATGAACTTTGACCCGACGATGAACTACTACAAGCCAGACACCAAGACGCTGCTCAAATGTTGCCTAAAAATTCCGCAAACCGCATGTTTTCATCTCATCTGGTTGCAAAGTAATTAAAAATTCGGAAAAAAAATGTTGTAGGGATTTACAGTGTTACGCTAGACCAAAACGCAAGTCGATGTCGACTTCTGTTTTTTTTTTTGGCCGATTCAGACTGATACTTACGATATACCATCATCGCATCCCTCCCTTCCCCTTTAGAGTCACCTGAGGTTTTGGTGACCGAGTTGCCGAGTTGTCATCAAGTTAAAACAGAGAGGTTTTTAAGTGGTTTTGAACCTATACTGTTGTCCGTAAGATGTATGGAGCCATTGCCAAACGCATTCACGCAGTAGTTTTAGATTTTGGCAAAGACGCACCACTGGCTATTTGCGGTATATCAACGAACAACTTTCAATTGTATAGGCCCATTTGCAATTTAAGTCCATGGCTGGACAATTTTTGCAGAATTATTACGGCAACCGGTGCGTTTCTTTTCCTTGCAGCAGTGCCGCAGCTGCAGAAGTTTGCTAAATGCAAACGTCACTAGCACTAGATGACCAATAGGAACAGCCCACTGACGGATTAGTACACAGAGAGCCATCAAAGGGGCCGCCCCCCAAAAAAATGGACGCAGCCATTTCCGTACGATTGCCGTAATCGTTCAAGTCGCTGAAAAAGCCTTATCGTGGAAGTTTTATTGGCAATCGAAACGAATCAATAGAATTTGATGGTTGTGTAATTATTAGTTTATCTATACCTACAGCTTTGTGTTTTCAGTTAAATTCGCCATAACTGTAAAAACACGGTCGTATTTGTTGTGGATGATCAGTTTTTTTTGTCGATGGGAAGCAGCCATCTTGTTTCCGCGGCAGAACCATAGGTCCGCTCCATTTTTGTCGCTGAATCGCTGCACGAACGAGAAAAGAAACGCATCCGCTACATGCAGCACTGTAAATTACGGCTGGATTGTACGAAAAAGAAACAGCCATTTTAGCGAACTGCTTCAGCACTGCGAGGAAAAGAAACGCATGCGACATACTGCATTGCAGCGATATTTTCAGTGCGGCGCTAAGGGCTCGAGGAGTTTTTCGTACGAATTTTTAAAGGTACACTCCGCCTGACTTATAACAGCCACGCGCAGATCGCCACCGCGCATGTTGCCATCGCATCGTTTTGCGAGACCCCGCGTAGTAATACAGGGTCAACTACGGCCAACTAAGATAGTAGCTGCGTAGCGAGGAACGGAAGCTGCTATCTCAGTTGGCATTGGGCGTAGTATATAGACGAAACAGCACGAACACAAAAATTGGGTCGGCGCAAACAGGAATGATTTTCGTTTTTTAACATCACACTTTAAAATTGATGAGTCTAGTATCTTATAATTTTCCTTCGGCGATCTATTGGCGTAAATTATTTTAATTTTGACCGCGTTAGTCCTTTAGATTTTTGATCTCATGGTACTTATTAGCAAACGATTAAAGTTAATACATGAACAGACACTGATGAAATGTCAAGGTTATTGTAAGCGCGCAAAGGATCATTTAATCGCAGGATGCTGATAAAAGTAGTTCCCAACATTCAACAGAAAATCTCCGCTACATTTTAAAACAGATTTTTACCAAGGGATTGACTAACGGTAAGTAAATAGAACTTTGGGGCCGTACTTGATGTGGAGGATCGAGAAAAATGGCTCTGGGAGGAATGTACCTTTAACTTACGGCATTATTCCCGCAACGCTTCAACATGGAAGCGATACTTACAATGTCGGCAGATACCATTGTCGATCGGTCCATTCCTACAGTTATTTTTAGAGGGAAGGTCTACTTTCCGGCGTTAAATTATGTCGTCGAAAAAGTAAGACAATCCGAATCTGCGCCAAACTAGGGTTAACTTATATACTTTCATCTTCAATGGTCATTACGATTGTGTTGATTAATTTCACAGCTATCATCGTAGGCCTGCTACTTTCTTATTAAGGCGGCCACCTTTGACTTACAAATAACCAGCAAAAATTACAAAACTTCTCCAGCTTGTTAAGCACCAATTCCCTACTGTCTTCCCGGCCGCGCGTTCATTTTTCATAGGACTCATTATTAAAGTAAAACGCTTCTTCTTCAAAGGAGTTTTCCAATGGAGAGAACGACAACGTTCTGAAAGAGCAGGAAACGCTTCAACACACAGACTTCTGCTAAATGAAGAGACATGAAACTGCAGTCGGAAAACGAATAAACAAACACATCGTTAGCGTCCGAGATTTGCAGCCAAAAACAATGTGAGGAATTTTCCTTACCAAAATATTTGACTGCAAACAAGTGTTTTTTTTTTTTCCGTGGCATGACTTGTTTTAGGCCAACTGCTTACAAAATTTGGTCACAAATGGATCGTTTTTGTCCACTAATCGACCCGTTTGTGATCGGTATGTTGCTACCGCTCGTGATTCTCCAGGTCTTCAAGTTTGACCACAAGACCCGACGACCGTTACAACCAGTGGCGTACTCAGGAATTTTTCTGGGGGGAAGGGAGAAGAGGCACAGAGCATGAAGGGGGGCGCCTTGTGCTACTTAAAAAAGTGTGAAAATAACCAGCCAGGAAGTCTGTAAGCTCCCCCATGGGAGGCCGGCTCTGAAAATTAACACATTTTAGAGCATGTTTTGGACCCATGTAGCAAATCTTTAGCATTTTCAGCAACCTTTTTTTTTTGTGGTGGGGGGGGGGGGGGTTGGAGGGAAGAGGGCAATGGAACAACTTTCAACATCTGCAGTATTTTTTTTCTTTCCGAATTTTGAGATTGTACATTTTTGGCCTACATGACAATTTGAAATATACTTATTACACTTATTATCATACCAAAAAATCACGAAAAAAAAAGTATGGCCTGCAACATGGGGCCGCCAGACTTTCCTTTGGGCGGTGCCACCCTACCCCCTCCATACCTACGCCTCTGGTTGAAACAACTTCTATGCGTACCACCATACAGTACCTTACGCCGATAAATTTCATGGAAAAATGAGACTGCAAATCTGCAAAAACTAATGTAATGATTTCGGATTTGCCAATCTCGTACGCTATTTCCAGTTTTGTCGGACCCCTCGTAAACGTTAGTTCGTGAGAATTGACACATGCTTGGATCATTCGCAGCACAAGGGATCTTTTTCGCACATGTTCAAGTTTTTAACATACGTTTTCCGTAAAAGTAGAAACGGACCGCGCTAAGTTCGACGATGGCCGCATGCGGTCAAGACTCGGTATGAATGGTGAAACAAAGGGCAGAATTGTGTTGGAGACTCCCCCTTCCCCCCTCATGCCGCGCAGAGTGAAAAATTCATGACGCAAGGACGTCGCGTAATGCATTTTTAGTCTTGTAATGCATTAGTTCGTCTTTTTTTTCCCCGTGTCGCATTCGCGTTTAGCGCAGGAAATGACGGGCTTTATCAGCTAATTTCATTGTCGACCGCCCTCCCTGGAACAGATATCTAATTTCGAATTACATTCGCAGAGAGAGAGAGTGCGGTAGAGACAAACACTCCCACAAAAACAGAACAAGGAAATTATGCTGGATGCCCAAGCAGTGAAAGTTTTAAATTGCCGAGGCCTGGATTGGAGGGAGTGGGTGGGTGGGGGGTGAGGGGAAGGAGGGAGTGGGCAACGAAGCCCCACCAAGTGGTTCCAGGGGCACACTTCCGGTATCGTCCTTTGCCTAGCCGAGGTCACTTCCGGGAAACGAGAACTTCCTTTTTAGAGTTTTTTGAAATAAGGAAACGTGCGTGAAACGCTCCTGAAAGACAGACAGACAGACAAAATAGAATCGCGCCAAGTTAAGCCAACCAACACAAGAGTTGGAAACTGGACCCCCGATTCGTGTGTTTATGTTTAAAGAGCGGAACAGCGTTAGGGTTAGCCTACATCATCACTTCGGCGAGACCTTGATTATAGAGTAATGTTTACTCTCAGTAAACAAGGCGAAGGTTGAACGACCCGCGCGTACTAAAAAAAGAAGGCATCGAGCGTCGCTGTTCGTTTTGATTGCCGATAACGGAGTTGGTTTTTAATTCGTATGGGAGAATGTTTACGAACTCGATTAGCTTGTCTCTCTGTGTCTCCTCTGTCACCTTTTTCACCCCAAAACGAATGACTTTAAAGGGCAATTACATCCATTTTGACACGCATGTTCGACTTTTGGATCACTTACACAATAACTAAACACAAGAATTGCGGTAAGAATACCTTACGTACGTCCGATATAACAATTTAATTACTGCATCACCAAAACACGACACGAAGATCGCCATTGTTTTGCTGGAACGCTCAGAAATTAATGCCGACAAATGTCACTTTTCGATTTCGTCTCGCAGCCGACTGAGATAGCTGTATTGACTGTGAGGAGCTCAATTGTCTGACGGCCTTAGCTGGCCGGCAGTGTAGTGGCCAGCTAAGGCCGTCAGACGCTTGAGCTCCTCACAGTCAATACACCTATCTCAATCGGCTGCGAGTCGAAATCGAAGAGATCCGTCTGTCGGCATTAATTTCTACGCGTTCCTGCAAAACAATAGCGATCTCCGTGTCGTGTTTTGGTGATGCAGTAATTAAATTGTTATATCGGACGTACGTAACGTATTCTTACCGCAATTCTTGTGTTTAGTTATTGTGTAAGTGATCCAAAAGTCAAACACGCATGTCAAAATGGATGTAATTGCCCTTTAAGAAACTAATCAGCACATATGATTGGTACGTCGGCGCCACTGCGGATATTTAATACCAACTCCAACACACACAAAAAAATGAGCTTAAAACAATGTGAAATTAACTCTTTTGTTCAAGTTGTCCTTGTCCTTAAGCATACACACATCTTTGTCAATAATAAAAGGAAAGAAGAAAAACCTATAACAGCGACATTGTAATCCTTAGTGCAGCATTTCCATTTATTTGATTCCTTTCATGCCTATAGCCGCAAGCATTCTCGGTCGAATGGAGTCATTGGTTGTTGGGAGCTTAACTTCGGTTTACTTAAAGCTACTCACAACACGACTGACGGGGACAACAGGGGAAACTGGGGAGTTTTAGGTAGCCAAAATTGAATGAAATTTCGATATAAAACCTGACGCTCAAAGCTTCTATAATCTGTGATGAAATGGTGTTACCCAAAAAGTTGTCCCGATCATGGGAGATTTATAGGGTTCGCCTGAATTGCGGGTTCTGGTCACCAAAGGATTCAGGAGGAATGAACGTTCGGATCGCATTGGATTTAAGTTGAATCATACACGGTTGAAGTCCTCTCTCCAGCAAAACTGAAACTATTAATTTCTCCGTTTCTATTCAATATATTTCGACCAAACTTGGCCAGATAGTAGATAGCAACTTTTCCAAACTTTACACCAACTTTTATGCAATTCCGTGCAAGAGTAAACGTAGGAAGCCACACGTGAATTTGAAAACTGTTCACTTCTTGTTGTTGTTGTTCTGGTTCATGTCCTTCTTCTTCTTCTTGGCTGACACGGTTTCAGAAAAAACTACTGCACCTACCTAAAATCTGAAACATAATCTGAGCCAGAAATTGTCCTGGGCTTCAACTTTACAGGGACCAATTTTCAATTGTTCCATCCATTCTGGAGTTACGGGACCCTAAACGATCATTTTGATTGTTTTACATTGTTTTAACCATTGTATTTAGGGAACAATGCCACTCAGCAAACTCCAGATCCATTCTTCGTGCATGCAACAATCGACTGTATGCATAAACCTTTATAGCGCGACACCATAGCTGTAAAAAAAGGTACACGGATTACAAACAAAAACGTCAAGTGTGCCGTAAAAAAAGGAGTTATATGATTGAAGTTTCTTTTTACTTGTTAAAATGTACACGGATAAAAATTGGTGATTTTTAATTGAAATAATCAAATGTACAATTCAGAAAATTGCATCTGTTTAAGTGATGTTGTGCTTTACCAATCATATACGTTACGTAAAGTAAACAAGTAAAATGAAACTTCAATCATACAACCCCTTTTTTTACGGCACACTTGACGTTTTTGTTTGTAATAGAATTTAAGTTTAAATGGTAATTAATATAAAATGTAAACTGCTTTAAATGAGCCGGGATGCAGCTCACGCTTGCATGGGTTAAATCTGGGTTGATGTTAAGTAGGGGTTCGGGTTGGGGGAAAATATTCTAAATAAAAGGCCTAAAAAGGCATCCGAAAATGGCGATTGACGCTGGAGAGGGTCGGTTGGCAGGAGGAGTAGGACGGAAGTAAAGTTAAAAGCTAAAAATTCAAGCCAAACATTCGTCCAGCACGTGGGGTTACAATAGATTCCTCACAAAACATCAAACAACGGGTTGTTTGTGATTAGGATTTAAGTAGTTCGTAGAGTAGGTTAGATTGAGCAGATGATGTAGTAGGTCGTAGTGCTCTTATTAAACAATCAATCAATCAATCAATCAAACAACGGTATTTCATAGTTGAAAACGAAGGATTATAACAAAGCCTTCGGTTTTGAGTATTACAATCATTGTTGAGATCTGGAGAGCGCCCGGCTAGTAAACGGGAATTCCAGGGTTCGAGTCCCAGTCGGGGCAGTTGTCTTTTCTTTCTTTTCTCAGACTAGTGTATTGTGTATCCTCACAAGGCCAGTCTTTAATGCAGACTGCTTGCTTCATTTACAATCGGGAGTTCATATATATCAGTAGCTCTATATCAGGAATTGGCAAACGTAAAGAAACTCTCTACATGGTGTGACTTCAATAACGGGTTCAGTGAGAAACTCTGCGACAATGGAGGAATGGCCACATCATTAAAGGCATTATATCAGTGATATCGGCACGGATGGGTTGCCAGTTCGAATCCAGGTCACGCCACTCCGATAAAACGTAAGTGCATAAAGTATACGAGGCGTTAGTTTTAATGAGCGATTTGACGCTGTTTGGCTTGTTTTCCTGGTTCCTTTATCATACACGGCGAGCCGTGTATATATGTGATTAAAGTCCTCTCTCCAGCAAAACTAAAACTATTAATTTCTCCGTTTCTATTCAATATATTTCGACCAAACTTGGCCAGATAGTAGATAGCAATTATTCCAAACTTTAATACAACTTTTACGCAATTCCGTGCAAGAGTAAACGTAGGGAGCCACACGTAAATTTTAAAAGTGTTCACTTGTTGTTGTTGTTCTTGTGTGACACGGGTTCAGAAGAAACTACTGCACCTACCGAAAATCTGAAACATGATCTAAGCCAGAAATTTCCTTGGGCTTCATCCTCACAGAGACCACTTTTTTAATTGGTCTAGCCATTCCGGAGTTACATTGTTTTAACCATTGTTTTACATTGTTATAATTAGGGAACTTTGCTACTCAGCAAACGCCAGTTTCATTCTTCGTGCATGTGTTATGTCTTTGTTACAAGGTTGGTTGTTGACGGGTAAAATGAAAGAAGACATAGGGCCTTACCTTAGGGCTTCGGGCAGATGACCAGGAGTGGTTAACGCTCGTTAAACCCTTTTATGAAAGAAGATTGTGATAGTGCGTGCTTCGTGCGGTGTGTTTCTGGGCGTGGATGACCCCGCCGGAACTTTCCCTAAATGGGAGAGAGAAGGTGGGTCGCCCCTGTCGTCTTATGCGAGTGTGTTGGTGGTTTGCTGTGCGTCGTTGTGTCAGTGCATCTGGTCGTGATTCGTCCTTCCAAGAGGCCCACCGGAACTTTCCCTAAATGGGAGAGAGAAGGTGGGTTACCCCTGTCATCTTGTTTGGTGGTTTGCTGTGCGTCGGAGTGGCAGTACATCTAGTTGTGCTTCGTGCCTCCAAGAGGCCCACCGAAACTTTCCCTAAATGGGAGAGAGAAGGGGGGTTGCCCCGGAGCCCTGTCCTCGTCGAGTTTAGTGGTTTGCTGTGTCTTGGTGGCAACTCTGCATGGTGGTGAAACCTTGGTGTTAGAGTAATGCATTGTCACATGTGGTGTTATGGTTGTATGCTTCAGGGTGGAGGGGCGTACGGCTTCGGGCCACGGCTCCTGAATAAATATGTTCGAAAGAAGATTGCGGCCTTGCAGTGCTGGAAACACCGGTTCTCGTCAGATCACCGAAGTTAAGCAGCATTGGGCTGGATTGATACTTGGGTGGGTGACCGCCTGGGAATCTGGCTGTTGCAGACATAGGGCCTTAGGGCTTCGGGCAGATGACCAGGAGTGGTTAACGCTCGGTAAACCCTTTAACCCTTGAAAGAAGATTGGCCTCGATTG
>JAHWFP010208771.1:59295-71448 GCA_023313725.1 Lithobius niger | reverse complement strand
CCAAAAAAAAATCTCCCGTAAACAAAACTTGTTAACGATTATCACCAAGCTTTTCGGTCATCTGAAGTCATGATGTCAATGCCAAGCTCTTTCATCAGGTTAATCCCACCGAATAACAATTCGAAGGTTAAATGAAAAATATGAACACCTATTGTATATCTAAACTTCCAAAGTGCAGAAAGCCCTTCTCAACTTGAAATAAAAGTCTTCTGATAGGCCTGATACCCGTATTTTCTTAAAAGAAATATGCTCACACTTTAAGCCACTCCCTCTATTAATTTTAACAGTTCCATTCGTACCTCCGCCATTCCCCTACTTTGGAAAGATGCTAATATTACTCCATCACTAAAGGTGGCACAGCCCACTCCGTCAATAATATTGCCATCCCATTGTCCTACTCTCTGTACCTTCCAAAATCCTCGAGCATTCATTTGTAAAGTCCCCAAGGACCAGTGTACTGAATTTAATATTCTCCCTTCGTCTCAGCATGTGTTTGTCACTGGCAGATCCTGCCCCAGCACTTTACTGAACACCTTTGAACACATTACCAGTCTTACTGACCAAGGCATCCCATGCGATATTATCTACTTAGACTTTCAGAAAGCCTTCAACAATGTTTCTCACATCAAACTTGTTGATAGGTTGTTGAACTTTGGCTTGAACCGTTTCGCTGTCGATTTGACACATTCCTACCTTTATGGTAGAATGTAAATGGTGTCCTTCTGAGGATCTACTACTCCTTAGTTGACAGCTACTTCAGGAGTCCCCCAGGGATCAGTCCTTGGTCCGCTCCTGTTCATTATTTTTATGACTGATCCTCTGCCGATGTTGCGTGCCTTAAATAACTGGTAAGATGACCTGAGACTGTCAGTTCCTTCTCTTTCTCCAGAAACTCTGTAAGCTGACATCGTTGTTGTTCAGGCTAGGGCAAATGATTACCTGCTGCACATCTACCCCGACAACAGTGCTTGCTGTGCTACACTTTCGACGCAATAATCTTTGCTTTCCTATTCTGTACAAGGGAAAACTTTACCAACCAAGACCAACCACCTTGACCTGTATCATCATGATTGACCCCTTCTCTGAAGTTTCATTTACACAGTAACCAAATCTTTGTCAAGGTCTTCAATAAGACACATTTCATTCTTAAAAGGATTATGAAACTAACTCTTAGCCTTACAAAACCTTTATTCGTTCTCAACTTGAGAACTGCTTACAAATTTCTCCACTCTTGCTACGATTTTTTCTTTGAAACGTCGGGAATCTTGCCAGCGCTGTCTTTGAAGTGGGGTCGTCCTGTGCTTCAAAACTCAGTGGAGACCTTCTTCTTACCTACCAGCTTTTGCATCACCAACTTGACCTTTTCTACTCGTCTTTCTTCGGACATATCTCTCGCCCAACCAGAAGCACCACGTTTAACTTGCACAACACGCCATCCTGAACATTTTTCACCGTCTTTACACTCAGCGCGATACTGCTCGTGGAACTTCTTACTGGAGCATGTTGTCTCCGCACCCACACTCAACTCCTTCAAGGCTTGCCTTGATGCTTTTCTTTGATTGGGCTTGGTGGTTAGGTGCGTCGTGAGTCCTTGACTCAAACCGTGAGTACTCAAACTGCACGAGACTAATCGAGACACGTCAATAGAGATGAGGTTCATCTCGTCTGAGATGAGATTCATCGCGTCTTGGGCTCGTCTTGATAAGTGAAACGAGACGGGACGAGAATTTGTCGAGAAAAGATCGATATTACATCGACATTAAATGGTAAAGTCTGGATTCAGTTACTTCTTAATATAATGGTTTAGCTAGCTATTAAATATTTTTGTTATGAAAAGTATATGGTTTAAGTGTTTAGTTTAATAGCCTGCACTTTCCCTCGGTAAACCTTTGTAAATCATCGCAACTCTAAATATTTGTGGATACTCTGCAAGCACTCGTAAATATTTGCACAGCAATGGAGACATGTAGTTTGTAGTTTCGAGTCCATCTTGGAAAATTAAATGGGAATAGTGCCAATATTGGTAGAGTTTAAAGCCCTTTCATCGAGCCGCCATTGATCGCGGAAGCTTATATTCCCTAAGCCCCTCTTCTGCTCCGGCCTGATACCGCTGTTACAGTCGCTATCTGGTTTATTATAGCAATATCGCCCGAAGAGTACGTTCATTTTGAAAATGGCTTTATAAGTTGATCCCTCCGTCGTCAGGACAAATATTGGGCCCAGCTGAACTCGTAAATTACTCCAGGTAAAACAGTAACACAGCACGAGGCAACAACAATAATGTCCTCTGCAGTGTTAACGTATAACATTTCGCGTACTTAAATTATTACGAGTACTTTTAATATTTGACAGTTTAAGGTACAGCTTCAGAGGCTAGCTGTAGTTTTAACAGGTCGCCTAAACATCGACCTCACGACCTGGTAAGAGGAACGAACTTTTACACTGAACGGCGCCTTAAAATGTTAAGACGTATGCATACGTTTTCCAGCGTTTGGAAAGAATCTGATCGCAAATGGTACAGGCATGCCCATGCCCAAAAAGAAAAAGAGGTATAAAGTGCTAAGAAAAGAAGAAGCAACGTGAAAATTGTTTTTTATTCCTTTTTTTTTTTTTATGAATTTCTGTCAGCCTTAAACGCCGAAGCAACCTAATGCTTGTATGGCTGAACCGGCTCAATTTTGAACATTGCCAAACTTTTAGGAGAGAAGAAATATCAGGTAAAGGGAGGAGCCAACCCGGGGATTCGAACCGGGAAACCTCTGATTTGCTAAGAAAGGAAACCGGGGAACCTCCGATATGCTAAAAGAAAGGAAGAAGTAACGCGAAAAATACGAGGACTTTTCGTTCGTACCAGGACAATTCGTCCCAGACTTTTGGTTCCCAGTGGTTTTCATCCCCGGACTGTTTCTTCCCTCCCCCCCCCCCACCCCAAAATGCACTCCTGCCAGAATGGACCATACATCGACGGCACATCTGGAAACGTCCCTCTGGCAAGAACTGTTGGGGACCCTTTCGTACCGATGTGATAAACATTCTAAAACTTCCCCAATCAGAACTGCCGGAAACCCACTGCCGGAATAAACATAGAATGAAATTCAGGGTGTGCACAATCAAAACTGTGGCGGTTCCTGCTTGGCGTGGGAGGGATAAACCTCCTAAAGCCTCCCCGATCAGAAATGTCAGAAAGTCACTGCGAGATATATTAATAAAGAAAACTATCGACTGTTGGCTCTTACAACAAAAAAAGTAGTGAAAAAAATGCTCCGGGGATGAAGTGTCCTGGGGACGTAATTTAAATTCCGTAACGAAAATTCCGGGGTCGAAATGTCCGGTTCCGAAAAGTCAGAAAACCGAAAATTGATTTTAGGGCCAGCTAGCCAACTTCACGGGCACTAATAGTAGCATTTTATTCCACATACACAATTTATGTGTCAAACGCATGTTTTTTTTTTTGTTTTTTTTTTGTGAATGACTGGGCTGCGTTCATATGATGGCTTCTCTGCAGTACAAAGGAAAACCGGGCAATTGCTGGAAACTGGAAACTTGAAACTTTTCGAAATGCGCACTGCAATTGACAGAAAGATTAAATCACAATTGTACAGTTTTTAAAATATTATGGAAAAACTCCCTTTGACACATAATTGGCCAATACTATTAAAAACGAATACCTTCAGTTCTTCGTGAAATGACTGATGCGTGACGTCATTTCGTATCACGCCGATCGATGACGCCTGCTAAATCGGCGATCCAGCTGCACGGAAAACTGACAAAAAACTAATTTCACAAATTAGCATTCTCAAAACGTCTTCTAAATCATAAGTAAGTTGCATTTATGCTTGACCGAACACCTTAGTATTTTTGAGAATATCGGTATAACATACCGATATTTCTGCAGAAGCGTTGCTGGAAGGGGGGTCACTTTAAATATGACTCAACACACCTGTAAGACCTAATGGAAAGCCAAAGGCAACGGAAATAGGTTTACATCTGTATTTATTTATTTATTTAACTCTGTAAGATCTCGTGCAGTCCCCTTTAAGCTTTGAGACCCGTGTCCTGAATCGGGTCTGAGAGCCCCTTCAGACGGAAACAACATCTATGAACCACAGACCAGCACGACTGTCTTCACGGGAAGCATCCATTAGGCAATGGTTCGTAGCCCGTCATTGTGGTTCGATTCAGACTGTTCTTAGTCCGAACGACGTCACGCACCGACCGACCAATGGCTGGGCTGGCAATTCGCTGAGAATTTCGGTTAAGAATTTCGATTCACACGGTCATTGTCTTCATGGACGTCTTTACAGCGCTATTTGGCGTTTACTCCCTTTCCTTGATGTAATTATAGGTTGGTTTTAGGTTTTGTAAATCCGTCGTAACGCCGATACAAAGACAGACGACTTTGGAGAGGGATGCGGAAGTGCACAATAGCGTCACCACCGAATGTCGCGCTTAAAGGCGCCTGTTCACCGTTTCAACTCCTAGAGACAACACCGCGAAATCTTCGAGTAATCTAAAGGAAAGAGCGGTAAATTTAAAACGGAACAAAGCCATTTGCAGCAGCGCCGCGATTTTCATAACTAAAACGAGATCACGTGACCCACGTCAGCCAATTGCATGATGGAAAATCTGGAACGTGGATGGTGTGTTGTAGGGGTTTTTAGTACACGTGACAGCTCCCCAACTGCCAATCCCACAGTTAAAGGACTTGCATGAAAACGTTTCGGGGTGCTTATCAAGGGGTTGCGGGAATTCCAAATTAACTTAAATTGGTGGAATATGGCTAGTAGTCGTGGTTCAGTTTTGGTTATGCTTTAATTGTAAAACATGAGCGATAGTATGCCCCGGCTCGCCTGACATTCTAGGGCGACACTAACCCTGGCATGAGGCTTACTTGGGACGAGATGAATTAGTAAATATCTGGTTAATTCAAGTTTTCACAGCAAGGGAAAATAGCTACGGGGTTGCAGTGTTAAACTAACAACAGGGTTGGTCCTGTTTGATGGTAAGTTTGGGGAAACGGTACAAAAAAGGGAAAATTTCTAATTAAATGGCCAAAATTACCATTCGATGCGGGGAGTTGGAGAGTTGGTGGCGGAATAAGGTTAATACCTAATTGTTGGGAGCATCCGGCAGAAGACCAAGCGAGCTCGAGCCGTTACAATTGACGTCAAACACAGCCAAACATTGTTACAACAATTAATATAATAGCATCATGTTAGCTAACAATGAATATTAATTATTTTGAACTGACAATGGGTCATTACAATTTGACGTCATGTGGATCTTGAACTTGGCAGATTTCACAAATGACGTCATCGGCGTACCCTTGCTGGGGTGGTACAATTTCAACGTTGAATAGGTGCCTTTCTGGTAGGCCGACAAGTAAACGTCGCGTAAACTAACATCAGCGTACCGGTGAAGGACTGACGTAACAAAGTCAAGCCCTCTACGGTGATCTGGTCAGGTGAAATCTATTCTAAGGCCAAACCTTCCCTCTATGTTCGGGCGTCCTGCGCGAAATAGCTTTTGAAATATTGCCATAGGTTATAGCGAATGTAGCAAAATAGTTTCTCACGAGAGGAAAATTAATGCCTTTGCAACATGTATAAGCATGGGAGGAATGTACCTTTAACACACTTGCCGAACAGCCAATCGGTGACCAAAATGAGAGAAATTTGCAATACTTCCTTCCCCCCCCCCCCCCTCCTTTCCACACACTCGACAGGATAGGTTCCATTGTTGATATTGGGCCTACCGACCAAAATTACTACAACGTTTATTAAATAAATACACACAAATCGTTATAAATTATATTAGGGAAATAGGAATACAAACCAAACAAACCAGTGGAGGATGGGGCTATCGATAAGGGGATCGGGTTGCTGGTTCGAATCCGTGTCATGCCACTTCGACGAAACGTGTGTGCATAAAGGTGGCTTTTGGCTTAATTTCCACTTTCTATGGGCACGCTTACGAAACGACCTGCATTTGCATTCTCGCAACTAAAAGCTAGTAATCGTCTGAAATTCCAACAAGGCGGCGATTTTAGCTCTGCTGGCTCGCAACGAAAACTGTCGATAATACGAGTTCCGAAGCGACTGGGAGAATTGTTTCGTCAGGACGAATTCTTTATCTTATTGTCACGGATTATAAGGCTGCAAGCATTTGCTCAAACGATGTCGGATTTAGCTAATCCAGGTTGACTAGGTCGAACGACACCTTTGCCACCGGGCTTAAATTGTAGCTGCGAGAATGCAAAGGCGAGTTGTAGCATAAACGCATCCTAACCCTTTAAAGCCAACATCCGTCTTTTTTCCGATACCCAAAACTAAACCTGTATAGTGTCCACGGTCTATCTTGAGTTCGCCCCAGAACGAAACAGGTAATCAATTGTATGTTTTTGGTAGCAGAGTGCCTTGTTGATATCCAAGATGGTTAAAAAAAAATGGCGGCCGTCGATTAAAGCCACCCCATCCAGGAAGACGTAGCCACTCATAAAATACTTGCAGGACTCAAGATACGCCTCGCACACAATAGATATGTATGTGTATTAACTTGGTAGCCCTAACATTACAAGTTTAGCCTGCAAATAATCAAAAACAAGAATTAAAAATTGAGTCAAAACTAGATTCAAAATTCCACGTATTGTATGAAGTGACGAATTAAGCGAAATTAAAAAAAAAAAAAGCTGGAGCCAGGTATTTATTCCCAGTTGATGGATTTGATAATCCAACATTTTGTGAAGGTATAGCAACCTTGACCACTGGTAAAACAGCCGCCAATCGTGAGCCAGCAGACATTAAACAAAAAATCGTTAAAAAACATTCATTCGCAGTCACAATCTCAATCAAAATATTCGGGTGTTGGCGACTAGAAGTAGAAAAGTGGCGAGTAAACATGAATATTTTACTGGCCAGTGTAGATTCATAAAAAAATGCTAATCTGAAGCTACGCCACCAGCCAGGGACGTGGCCAGGGACGGGTCGTTTTTTCCGATATTTTTAATACTTTTTTTACGTAGAGCTCTCTTTGGGGTAGTATATCGTACACACCGCCCCCCTTGTTATTTCCAACTGCAGTCTATTTTTCCGATTCAGACTTTTGGTTGGGGCGGTTGCAATGACAGACATACCCATAAAACATGCATGCACACTGCACAGTATCCTGTTTTCCACCAGGGCCGAAATTATGGGGGGGGGGGGGGGGGGGGGGGCAAAGAGGCGAAGCGGCCACCCCTCTTTCTCCCATAACAGGATACTGTGCATAATCACGATTTTTATGATTATGACTGTTTTTGCAACCGATCTTCAGCTCCCATAATTCTACGCCTCAACAAAAACAAAACGGCATCGTTTCGCTCGCCGAATAAGCAGAAGCTTCAAACTTTTTTTGTTTATTTTACGTCAAAAAAAAAAAACAATACGAAGTTGGCCTCACTGTTTTTAAATAATTGAGTTTAAAAAAAATGAGTTCAGCCCAAGCGATATTTTCCTGGTGGGGGGCACGTGTCTCTTAGCTCCCATATGCGTACACTCCTCTGGACCAACAAATCCTCACCGAAATAACCACCTTACTACTATCTACATAGTAAATTATGGATTTTTTTTTTTAAATACAAGACGATGCCAAAACAGATCGCAATTTTATATAACGTTGTTGTGAGAGTCGACTACAAATGTTGAAACCATGCCACTCCAACGAAGTCCCACTGATGACGGCACTTGCGAATTCAAAATCCAAGATTAAGATGACGTCATATTTTAACTACCCATTGTAACTTCGAAAGTTATTTCCATTGTTTGCTGAAGGATGTTTGTGTGACAGATCCCCGAAGTTAAGCAGCATTGGGCTGGATTGATACTTGGGTGGGTGACCGCCTGGGAATCTGGCTGTTGCAGACATAGGGCCTTAGGGCTTCGGGCAGATGACCAGGAGTGGTTAACGCTCGTTAAACCCTTTGTTTGTGTGACAAAATATTGTAACAATATGTAACATGCAAATTGCCTGTAGTTTGTACGTCATCAATTGTAATGGCTCGAGCTCGCTTGGACTTCCGCCCGGTGCCCTCAACAATTAGGAGGTGAACCGAATTAGAATCTCTCCGCCACTGTCCTCCAACCATCCCAGTCCACAAGGTAATTTCAGCCAGCTTAACTAGAATTATTCCCTATTTTTCCCTTTGTCCCCAAAGTAACATCAAACCAGACCAACCCTGTTGTTTGTGAATCACAACAACCCCGTTAGATGGCAAACTAATTACTGAAACCAAACCATAACCCAAATACCGATGCAATTCTGTCTAACCCTAAGTATGCTTAGATACCCTGGCATTCCAAGTTGGGCCCTGAGCAAAGGTAAAGTGCCCCCGTGTAAGTCAGGCGAGCGTGAGCATTCCGGCCCTCCTTATTATAATTAAAACATCATGCGGACTGAAT
Source organism: Lithobius niger (assembly GCA_023313725.1). Taxonomy (NCBI): domain Eukaryota; kingdom Metazoa; phylum Arthropoda; class Chilopoda; order Lithobiomorpha; family Lithobiidae; genus Lithobius; species Lithobius niger. The sequence goes on along the minus strand of JAHWFP010208771.1, from coordinate 63,013 downwards.
CTAGACTTTTGCCTCTATTCCACCAGCTTAGCTTAAACTGAAATCTGGCCCACGTGTAATTTTGTAGCTCCTCCCTTAGCTGTGGCGTTAGTGGCCGAGGCCCAGTCGGACGTACCAATAATCGCCACAGTTAAAGTCACCTGACCGGTAAATTAATTTTATTTGCAAATGGAATCTGGTAAATTCGAGTAAATGGATCTAATTTAAGTCCAAGGCAACGGAAACAGGTTTGCATCTATATAGTTAGCGCACTTAAACTCACCGGAAAACTCACCATAGCTCACCAAAGTAGTTCCTACGCACGCTGAATTATTTTTCGAACCATCGACGTGACGTCACCGGTAAAGCATCGGACTCACCGACTCCATGAGGCGGTTTTCCTCTGAATCCGCCATGTTTAAAAATGGCGGGCCTGCCGAGGTCCTTCGTTATAGGATTATTAACGAAAACGTAATTAACAAATGGTGGCGATTGACGTCACGCTGACTGTACCACTGGTCACGTCTCGTTACGTCAAATCCCGTTGCGTCAAATACCGTTCATGAAAATGGTAGGCACATGAAATTTAATACTTTATTCAACCCTTTGCAATGGCAAACGTTTATAGACAAAACACAAATTGTGCGTGCACACACAAAAGAAAATGATGAGAGTAATAAAGTAGGGAAATAAAGTGAGTCACGACGCATTTCGCAGAATAATTTTTTTTTTCAAATTATGTGCCTCGCTCGCGCTGCTGCGCTCACTGCGGCTAAACACATAATGTCAGAAACCGTAACAAATCACCCATTCCTCCTAATTTGGAATGTTTCTTTAACTCCTCACCCAATGTTAAATATTTAAAACTATTCTGATTCGGCAAAATGGAATTCTGCAAAACGGGAATTCCCGTTTCGCTGAAAAATCTTAATCCGTTTTATTTTCTGCAAAACACGATTCTGCGAAACGGGAAATCATTACATAGGAATAAGTTATTAAAATTAGTGTACCGAAGTTTTTGTCAAATGAGATTTGGCCTAATGGGATTTGGCGAAACGGGATTTGCCCTTTAGGCGAAAGCTTTTAAACTGCTTTCTTTTTGCCAAAACGGGATTTGACGAAACGAGATTTGGCGAAACAGGACTTCACCATCCCGCTGTGCTAAACTTGCAACCAGCCGGTATTTAATTCACAGTTGCCTAGCTACGCCTTTGACAACGTAGTTGTGGTAGCTAGTAAGTAAAAACCTTATTTCAACGGCTCGAAGTTTAAGGTAAATTTGTGTGTGCCGTATAAAATAGTACAATAGAGTAAAATAAATCTGTGATATGAACAATAGGACGGTAATGTTGAAAGAGTACAGAACATTTTTGGCAAAGACAATTTATGTCTATAGGAGGGGTCAAAAATAAAACAAACACAACATTACAGTTTAAAAAGTTAAAAGAAACAATCATCACGAAATGTTTTAACCCGACATTTTTTTTCCAGTCCGTATGTCAAACTCGACATTTTTGTGCAATCAATATCTTGTTGATCTAAGAAGTAGGGCAATAGTTGATTTTTTTATCTGATTTATCCCAGTAATTTGGAGCAGGTCAATAGGGATTTCATTAAAGATAGACGGAATTTTATACTTGTATGTTCGTTCGTTTGCGGTATTGATTCTTGGAAAAAGGGCAGTTCAGATCGATTTCTGGTTTAATTTTGTAGCTGCAATTAAAATATTGTTTTTCGGAACCGGAACGAAGTCTCTTAGAGTGTACAAGTTTGAGAATTTGAGTTTTTTTGTAAAGTTTTTGTCTTGATTTATTTTTCCATATTCGTTAAATGTAATTTTCAAGGTTCGGTTTCGCAGTTTTCGTAGCCTATTTATGTGACAGTTAGCGACAAATCAATATAACAGGGATGTCACCAGGGGTCGTTAGTTTTTCACACATTTTCGCCCGCTAATTTTAGACATTTTCATGTTTTTCACATCTTTTTTACACATTCTTTTGAATAACAGCACGAAAACGCATTCAGTGGTGCGAAGTTCGGGAGCGTGGGTACGTTGCATTTTGGGTATTTCCTCTAAAAAAAAAAGTAACAGTGGTGTTCGCCCAACGCAATTCACACTGCCATGTACACCGACGAACCAAATAATCCGTCTCACTGGCAAACCCAGGTAAATGAACTCCTCAAACTAAATTTTATCATCTTGACTCTTCCGGAGAGGAGCTAAATTTATTCATCGTGTGTTGCACGATACAATTTTATTTTATAAAGCATCCAAAATTTCACATTCTTTCACCAATTTGGTCAATTTTTCACATTTTTTCACACTTTTATTGGAGAGCTCATATTTTCGCTGTTTTTTCACATTTTTTCACTCGGTGGCATCCCTGACATAATTCGATACCAAATCTAACCAAGCTTTCTACCCAAACTTAATAAATCTTTTTTTTTGTGCTCTTTGTGTTAAGAAGGTGGCTGATGTCACAGAGAGTAGGCACACGTTTTCGTAAGTTTTGTACAATTTTATCGATGCATCAATACCACAGATACATCTCCTGTTTTGCACGTCCACTGTGAGTCAATTTGGAATCCTAAGCAGGTAGCCTCAGTATACCACACGTCACGGCATATCACGTGACTGGGCTAGTCCAATCAGACGGCATAACAGCCGTTGTCTCCTTCGTCATTGGCTAACTCATGGTGACGTCACGGCAAACAGCCATTGCGAATGATTTAGCGATTTTTATTTTAAAGCAGGTAATATCTAGGGATGGGCCTTATTGCGATATTTCGATATTATCGCGATAGACAACACACGCGATAGTGTTATCGCATTGATTTTCGTGTTTCGCGATCATTGCATCTTTGAGCTCCTGTCGGCTGTTTCCCATCGTCGTCGACAATTTCGCTAAATATTGACCGACTTTGACGTTCAAACACACCGTTTTAATCACATTTTCGACAGCTTTCCAGTGGTGCAAGCCGGAAGTCTCTAGTTGCAACCGTTCTGAAATTATTTCTAATCAACCATCTCATCTACATTTTTCAACAAACATGGCCTCCAAATGGATAAGAAAAATTGCTACTCACTGCTGATTTTAACAGGACTAATGTTACAACATAAGTGCTTCTCTGTTGGGTGCACGGGTAGCTGCGAGCACTGGGGCGTCAGATTCGATAGGTGTCTTGGTCCCAGCTGCACATCTCCGGCTTCGTACAGACCCAGGTAGTTTCACACCCGTTGCACGAGGGTTTCCTTCGGGTACGCCGGTTTCCTACCTCATGCGGCAAAAAACAACTGTCCCTGATGGTGGTAAAACCTTCCACTTAACATCTGCCGCTTGGGCCTAATAACAAGCTATTAGCTTATTGGCCGACACCTTCTATTATTATTATTATTATTATTATTATTATTATTATTATTATTACCATGCTACCATGCTCCTTCAGCAGCTATGGGAACTATTCTGGCAAATTCTGGACAATCTTTCGGCCCCTACGATGATCGGAGGTTTCCCGGATCGAAACCCCGGGTTGGCACCTCCCTTTACCAAATATTTCTTCTTCTCTAAAAGTCTGGTAATGTTCAAAATTGAGCTGGTTCAGCCATACAAGCATTAAGTTGCTTCGGCTGACTTAAGGCTCAAAGAAATTATTTAAATAATAAAAAAAAACAAAAAAAAAAAAAATTATCTACACATCTGTGAAGATACATGTAAAAAAATAGAAATTAAACAATCAT
>JAHWFP010208771.1:32414-54295 GCA_023313725.1 Lithobius niger | reverse complement strand
CTTGCTAAAACAAGAAAAAAAATAAGGGATATTAGTATTAAAAAACGCTTAAGCGTATAAAATACGGATGTAAGCCTTAAAAAACTTAAAGCTTTAAAGGAACAGATATTGGAAAAAGACATGTAAGCCATCAGCGTCGCACTAATGCGTGTAAAAGAAGCTCCAGCTTGTTTTTAGGGTCGGTGGAGATTCTTTTACACGTATTAGTGCGACGCTGATGGCTTACATGTATTTTTCCAATATCTGTTCCTTTAAAGCTTTAAGTTTTTTAAGGCTTACATCCATATTTTATACGCTTAAGTGTTTTTTAATACTAATTTTGTAATATGTGTTGGATGAATAAACTTACTTACTTACTTACTAAAACTTTGGGGGCGCCTCAAATTCGACCACGGTGAGGAGAACGGGAGGAGAACTATGTCTTTAGATAAGTCATACGCGGCACCACATTTCCGCATGAAGTGCGTTTTGCCAAGAATCAATACGGCCAACGAACTAACAAATATAAAATTCCTTCTATCTTTAATGGAATCCCTATTGAACTTGCACCACATTACTGCGATAAATCGGATAAAAAATAAACGACTGGTCTACTTCTTAGATCAACAGGATAATGACCGAGGGTACAAGGAGGTTTCTTATGTCGCTTTACCTTTTGTCGCTTTACGTTTCATCGACTTGAACTCAGGTCGCTTTAGGAGAGGTGGTTACACGGAAGTTTCTGTTAAGTCGATGTAGCGTCGCGTTTTTCTTATCCCCTATTAACCAAACCCCTCTCTATCCCCATTCAACTAGCTGGACTTTCGACTTAGTTTTAAGGTAGTGACAGGTTCTGCCCTAGCTTCGTGACGTTTAAGCGCACTCGTTTCAACCAATCAAAGGAAAGCAGTCCTTAGAGCGACGTAGAAAATGGATTTTAGGTGGGTACACGTTCAATATTAAAGCACTTCAACTCCTTACGTCGACGTAACGAGGAGGTTTGAGATAAAGCGACTTGACAGCGGTTTTAGGTGGTCAGACGGACGTTTTGAAAGCGCTTTAAGCACTACATCGACATAAGCTACGTCGACGTAAGATAAAGCGACTTAAGAAACCTCCGTGTACCCTCGGTCATCGTTACCCACATTGACGTACGGACTACAAAAAAGAATGATGATTATTTCTTTTAGTTTTTAAACTGTAATGTTGTGTGTTTAATTATGACATCGCCCATGGACGAATGTAGATAAATTATGGTTGTCAAAAAGCTTCGCGTACTCTTTCAACATTACCTTCATTACCCATATCAAGCTTTACTTTACTCTGTTGTATCTTGTTTTATACGGCACGCACAAATTCAGCATGAACTTCGCGCCGCCGAAACAATTGTTATTGCATTCTAAAAAAAAAAAGTTAAACATACTCGCAACTCGGATAGCATTACCGATATTAAATAGCACCCAAAAACTGTGCATCATGAACCAGAGAAAAAGTTCAGGTTAGGCCTAGACTTTCAATAAATAAGAAAAAAGTGACGAATATCATTAAAAACGTTCCAGCCAAGGAAAAAAGAGGAAATGTTTTTCATCCCCTAAAAGTGAGTCAAATTTGATGATGTTGGTTTCAAGATGGCTGCTCACTGAATAGCCTCGCATCTGCTTCTTCTCTCTTTATTGTGTTTCTGTTGTAAGTATTGCTTGCATCTTTTGAAAGCAATGTGGTCGTATGCTTAGGGTTTTTACATTGTTTTTAAGGTGATCAAGCCCTAAATGTAAGAAGTATTGCCGAAAATTAAAAGTTGTGTATTGTATAAGCCTTTGTGGGAATACATTGTCAGTCTGGAGTCTCTTTTATCATCCTTTAGACGCCATTTTGATGACGTCACGAGAAGTGCTCGCCCTAGATACGTTCCCATATACTCTTTATTTTTTTTATTTTTTGTTTGTTGAGCCAAAGTGTGATATAGTGAAGAGATATGCCAGGTTTGGTTGTTGAGAAACGACTGTTATAAACGACATATTCAAGCCTAAGTTCATGAACTTGGACGAACACCCAACTCGGCTGTAGCTTACCAACCCACGGTATTCGGGTTTCCCGGAGATCCCTCACAAAAAGACGCGGTGCGCGTTGGGATTTCGCCGGATATTTTTCTTTTGCTTGGTTGGCGGACGCAGAGATGTGAAAAAGATGAGAAATATCGAAATATTGACATATTCTTAAAAAAACGTATTTCGGTGGCCGATGCAGACATCGACCAAACAAAACTCAGTGTCAGAAATGACCTTTAACCTTCTCGCGATTCCATCATCCTTATCCCCACGCCCAACCTTCAATATTTTCCCCTCAACCTTCAGTTTTCCCTCCAACCTTCAATATTTGGACGCTGGTCAGCGGGACGTGAAATATGGAATAGAGAGGCCATACGTTGCCTAGCAACTAAGCCGCGAGCAGCCATCTTGGTGGAGATAAAAAACAATGGTGTATTTAATGAAGCCATAGCGTCCTTATTTGAAAAATTTGTTGCTTATTTGTAGAAAGGCTTAACGCTCGCTGTCACGTAGCATGCGAGCCGCGTCGTCCAAGACCATCAAAAACTGCCGCGTGGCGCGCTGAAAGCGCCCCCATCATAGCATTGATTCATGATAGCGGGACCTGCAAGAACGTTGTAATCTTTCGTTTAGGCTTTCCGGTGTTGCAGCACTAAACGAACATTATTACGGTGACCATCCTTGACGTCTTCGGACGATATATTGCTACGTCAAACGATCGTAGCAATAAATGCGTTGTTAAACTTTGATAATTTAGTGTCCCATTCACTGTTTTAAAGGGAAATTACATTCATTTTGACATGCATGTTTGACTTTTGGATCACTTACACAATAACTAAATACAAGAATTGCGGTAAAGAATACGTTACGTACGTCCGATACAACAATTTAATTACTGCATCACCAAAACACGACACGGAGGTCGCCATTGTTTTGCTGGAACGCGCAGAAATTAATACCGACAGACGGATCTTCGATTTCGATTCGCAGCCGATTGAGGTAGCTGTGTTGACTGTGAGGAGCTCAAGCGTCTGACGTCCTTAGCTGGCCACTACACTGCTGGCCAGCTAAGGCCGTCAGACGCTTGAGCTCCTTACAGGCAATACAGTTATCTCAATCGGCTGCGAGTCGAAATCGAAAAGTGACAACTGTCGGCATTAATTTCTGAGCGTTCCAGCAAAACAATGGCGATCTCCGTGTCGTGTTTTGGTGATGCAGTAATTAAATTGTTAAATCGGACGTAAGTAACGTACTCTTACCGCAATTCTTGTGTTTAGTTATTGTGTAAGTGATCCAAAAGTCAAATAAGTGATCCAAAAGTCAAACATGCATGTCGAAATGGATGTAATTGCCCTTTAAGTTTAAAATCCGCGTATCACGCGTCACGAGTACCTTGGTGAAGCCACCAAGTATATATGGATATATGGATGTCTTAGGCCTCAAAAGGAGAGATTTTTTCATAGTATTACTTGGATTTATTGGCAACAGCCCGCTGCAAATCAGTGGAAACTTTATTTTTTTCCATTTTACAGCTTAAAGGTACATTCCGCCTGCCTTATAGCAGCCATGCACAGATCGCCACCGCGCACGTATACCATCGCACCGTTTCGGGAGGCTCAGCGTAGTAATACAAAACAAACCTAGATAGTATAAGCTGCGTTCCTGACAGCGAGGAACGCAGCTACTATCTCAGTTGGCCTTGAGCATAGCAGACGAAACAGCACGAACGCAAAAATTGTGTCGTCGAAAACCGGAAAGATTTTCGTATTTTAACATCACACTTTATGATTTGTTAGGTGAGTATCTTATAATTTTTCTTCGGCTATCTATTGGCATGAATAACTTTAATTTTTACAGCATTAGTCTTTTAGATTTTTGATCTCATGGTAATTATTAGCAAAGATTAAAAATGAGTGCATGCACACATACACAGATGAAACGTCGCGGTTATTGTAAGATCGCAGGATGCTATTAAATTAGTTCCCGATATTCAACAGAAAATCTCCTAGACGCCGTTTTTTAAAACGGATCTTTAGCAATGGATTGACTAACGGGAAAAAATAGACCTTTGGGGCCGTATACTTGATATGGAGGATGGAGAAAAATGGCGTTGAGAGGAATGTACTTTTAATATATGTTTCGCAGAGTAAGTTGGGATAGCAGTCGTTGCTCGGGCGTGTATGGGTAGATTTCCTCACGTCTCCATACCACACGGAACGACACAAGATGAGCGGAATCACAAAACTAACGTAATTGTTTTGTCAAAAAGGAGATAATTATTAATACGTCTACTCCACAAGTAATTAGTCTAGGTGATTAGTGTCCAATTATTAATCGACGTAATGCCTGAGAAGCTTCACCTTGACTTGACAATGCGGCAGCCACCTTCAGCGCGGAAAAAAAAACATACGCGGCTTAGTCGATGGATAAGACCGCTAAAAATTAAGTAGGTGTTTCTCGGGAGTGGTACTAAAAAATATTGATGTGAGCGGGTGGTGTTTTTTTTTTTAGGTTTCATTAGTGATTTTTCTGATGCGGAGGATTTTTTTTTTTTTAACCATACAAAACGAAATCAGAAGCTTACGTTTTGTTGTGGAGTACAATATCTATGGCTGTGATGTCATAGTGCGTCAGCCAATGACGAACGAGAATAGCGGCTCTTTGATCGTCTGATTGGACTAGCCCAATCACGTGATGCGTGCGTCACGGCAAACAGTCTTGGCGCGTGGTATAGATTCGCTTCTAAGGTGGTCATGTGGATGGAGCAAAGAGCTCATATGGTCATCGGCTCCAGGTAATGTTTGGTGAAAGTGGTGATGCGTGATTGGTATTTTTTTTTTGACAACGTCGTAAAAAACGTTTCGAGCGCTACGAAAAAAAACCCATGCGTTCTCTCCTGAGAACCACTTAATTAATTTTTTAATGGCCTAATGCTGCTGTGCAAAGAAATTTTTCCTGCTTACAGGAACACCATGTGGGAAAAAGGAGTACACGTCACAACGTATACAGTGCGCTACAACTGAAACACAAGTCCCACGACCCAAAAACTAAAAATCCTACAATTTAATTACTGTCGATAAAACAACAACCACATCAACGAAAAAAAAAACAAGAAATAAGCAAATCCTGTAGGGTGGCCTCTGTTCCCAAACCGTAATCGTACCCGCCGTTGTCTGTTACTCAAGGTGACTTTTAAACTTGAACCTTTTTCTTCAGTTTTACGTATCGTTTCTCCTTATCTCCCCAAGTTGTCTCGTCCCCAGAGGTTCTTACCCCTGTCTTTTTATCTAGGAACGAACCCAGCCACGACTTGACCTGGTCCATAAAGAACCTGGGATGCCCACGCCTAACGCCTACGCGTCGCCGTGCTCCTTCGCTGCCGGCCCGTGGGTTCGTTTGGCCGGGTACTTAGCGAGGCGCATCGACGGACGAAAGCAAGGTCATAAGGAGAGCGTTTAAGGCCATCAGTCATAATCATTAAACACAGCCAACCAAATTGGTAGCTACAACAAAACAGAATTAATAATTCAACTCTTTTGTTGTGGTGAACGTCGAATTATAGATGGGACGCACTCCCCCTCCCCCCTCCCCTTGCCCCGGCTTTCCTTTCCCCCCTCTTTCGTTCTAGGGGCTTGAGTTTCGTGATGACCGAGGATTATGGGATTTCTGCGTTAGACGCGGTCTGTAATTGCAGCTCTGAATCATTTTGTAATTTTGCATAAAATGCATATTTAAGTAAGCCCCCCCCCCCCAACTCAACTGTCGGCCTCGTCGGCCTTATGAAAATGTACGAGCTGAAAATAAATGAGCCGTAAGGATGAATAAGTTTCGGAGTTGTGGAATGTAAAGTTATCGTTAACTTTTCGGTTTTAAAATGGGTGAGCACGAAGGAATTATACATTATTAGTACTTTCAGCAGGAACGGAGGACTGGCCCACCGGGAAATCGGGAATTTCCCGGTGGGCCCCTACGGTCAGCTCCCCCGCAATTTCTCCCCGCCCCACCCCTCCCCACAAAAAAAAAGTTAAAGTATTTTATTTTTAATAATGTAAATGCTACAATCCTTGCTGCTAATGGCTTGTCAAAGGCAAAACTTGGTGAATTTGGACATTGTTCTTATCAGAAACATTGACAATGATACCCTACTTTTCCCCTCACTTGTCCCTCACGTTTGGCGATGCCATCGGGGACCATTGTGTCCCTGGTAGGTCTAACTTTGGTGGTAAGGCATTCGTGACCCCAACCCAATACCATCTACCCATCCTATGCAGTCGAGCCATCATCATCGTTTTAAACTTTTAAACTCTTAAACTTTTGCAATTTAAAATTTTTTAGTTTTTAACATCGGATGGCAGGTCCTTGCCCCCAGGTGACCACCAGGTCCTTGCCACTTCCGGTTGCGTTTGCAACGAACCTATATTATTATTATTATAAATACATTTGCAAAGTCTGGGTATCAACTCATAAAGGAACTTTTTATTTAAAGGTAAGCTGTGTAAAGGGTTCGGAAAAAATAGCTTCAAACTGAAACAAAAATTTCTTTGTCGGCAGTGTGCATTGCCCAACAATTATTAATTTTTGGACTATGAAATGCATCATAATTTTATCCTCTAAAACTTGACAACAATTTCATATGGGATTGGGGGGGGGGGAGGTAGTAAGGCCCCATAGTAATTGGCCCTCCTCTGAGTGGATTCACGGTAGAAATTCATATCCCATACCGTGCCTGACTTTAACGGTGGGGATAACAGTTGAGGTTTGAACTTAATCCTTGGGTTAAGCTCAGTAAGAAGGGAAAATGGTGATATTCATCACGAAATAAGTTGAGGGCTAAGCTAAATTTAGCCTGTAGGTCGAGGACTAACTTAATACTGAATAGTTAGCCCCGAGATGTAAAAAGCGGTGATATCCATCCAGAATTAGCGTTATTCCTGAGTTTTAACAACATCTTAACATAAGTATTTCGAGGGCTAATGTAGCCTGAAGGTCGAGGTCTAAGGAGTATAGAGCTAACAAAACCCCAGCTCAGTCCAACATGGATATCACCAACTTTTTTCTTCAATTCACTAACTCCCAGGTCGAGCGTTAGTTAGATTCAGGGCTAAGCTAATCCGGGGCTAGTTTAGACCTCAACTGGATATCCCCACCGTAAGTGTGTTTTTTAGACTTCTGTACAGCCCGTACCAGATAGAGACGACCACGGTTTACAACATTAGATTCGCTATCAGAAGTTAGTTCAATAACATGGCAAATTAAAACAACATTACTTCCTAATAGCTAATAAGACTTCTTCGACGTAACTAAATTTAATAATAACATTTGATTGTCGAATTGAAATCCTAAGGATATTAAGGATAACTCTCAGCCTTGAAAACAAAAGGATTTAGCTTCATTTAAAATAGTCTCGTCGCGTCGTTGAATGAATGAATAGGCTTACCGTCGAACCAAACTCTCCATTAGGCCTATCTGCTGCTTACGAAATTAAAACTGCATTAAAAAAAACTAGGCCTAAAAAAATGAAAATTAGGCCTAAAATCACGGCCAAGGCAACGTCAAGTTGCTACGAGTCACTGCCGGCTTCATCAACAGCGTTTCTTCCGTCACTCCCCTACTACCACTGATCTATATAGGCTACGTTGCAAGTTACATTGTAACACTGTAACTGTGTCCCCGGAGGCGCACCGTCTTGCAAAAATGAATAGGATTACTATACAATCCAAATCTCCGTTTCCTGCTACTTATGAATTTAAAGCTGCTGGTTAAAAATTAAGCCTAAAAGCTGACAATTACGTCTAAAACGTAAAATAAGCTTAAAAGCTAAGACAATTTTAACCGACAATTCTGAAGGTTACTATTGCTTTTAGATTATATAATAGAGATAACTGTTGCAACGTGTGATAGAGGTGTGCGCCTCACCATTGGCAGTGGCGGAACTGCACAGAAGACCAGTTGCGACTAAGTTGTCGCTGTAGCCGCTTGTTTTTTTTTTATATCGTTCGTATTCTTGAATTAGTTGAGACGTGTTGGAAATGTAATGTAAAGTGTAATGTAAAGTGTAATGCCACTTTCGGACAATTACACCCATTATTGGCACGCTCTGGTAAGTTAACTGAGTTCTGACTGTAGTTTTGAAAAATACTGAACACGTCGGGTGGCCTTTCTGGAATATACTTTTTTTTAAAGTATGCAAAGCTTGCAATATCGAAAACAAATGTTCGTCAGAGGCGGACTGGTCCGAACAACTAGGCGATAGAAGCCAACGGGGTAAACTGGGTTAGGGGCCAAAATTTCCTCTTCTTTTTTTTCAGCTTTCTACCGCCAAACTGTGCCATTCAGGATGGTGCTTCTAGTTCCTCATGGTATCCCTGTCGCGCGGTGCGCTCCATACAGAGCAGCCTGTGTGAGGGCTGAAAAAACACAGGTGTACTAAGTTAAAAAAATTTGTTAAGCTTAAGTTTCGTATATATCCTTAACAGGGTTAAAATAACATTTTGCCGGCCCCCAGCCAGGCCAGCTAAAAATGGTTTCTTTTTGCATAAAACTTACTTAACCTGTTAATTTTGCGTTACATTGTCCCCAATGGAATATCCCCTGGAGGTTTCTTCGGCTGCGCAGACGCCTGCTTGCATGCCCCACTGCGCATGCGCGGCGCAGTCCTCCCTTATAAAAGCGAGAGCGCGAAGGCTTTCGGCATTTATTTTCCTCTCAATATGTCAGGCGGTGACCCGAGAGGGGCCGGCAAAATGTTCTTTCTTATTTGCCAAACCATATTAATCTGTTAATTTTGCATTAACAGGAGACCTCGTCAAAGACAGGTGTCGGGCACCGCCTGGACGGACGCCCCGGGATGCAAGCAGGCTTTTCCCCCAAAAAAATTTTTATCTGGAAGAGAAAAATTTTCGCACTTTATTCAGAACAGCGAGGAAACAGGAATTTGGATCTCTTTTATAGGGATTGGTGGTCATGAAAAGGACCGTTGTTTGTGGATCTTGCTTCCATCTGGATGGGCTTGCTCCCATCGTGGATGGCTTACTTCCTTCATGGATGGCTTGCTTCTGCTTCGTTCTGAGTGCTTAAGGGGGTTTGACCACCGTTCTGGCTGCGACGATTGGTCCCAGACGGTGTAGTCCTTGTTCTTCTCTTGCCATATCCCTCAGATAGTGGGAGGTGAAGGTTGATTGGAGACGCCAGGAGGCTGCTGTCAGGATCTCTTCGACTGGAGTGGCATTGTGGTGGGCCCATGATGTGGAGATTGCTCTGACTTCATGTGCCGTCACCTTCATGCTCTTGCTCGTGCCTTGTTTGTCATGAGCTGCTTCGATTGTCTTTTTGATCCAGTGAGATAATATTAAGGCGGGGGTTTCGCTGGTCTGGGGGTCAACAGGAAGGAAAAGCTGGTTTCTTCCCTTGCGGATGCCTTCATGTTGTGTATGAGCTAGGTAGGAGCGTAGTGCTCTCACGGGGCAGAGGAGGCATTCCGGTTCATGGCCTACGATGTTTGAAAGGGCTGGGAACGTGATTGGTTTTGATGGTTCAGAAGGTTTTTGTGTTTTAGCTCTGAACGTTGCTCTTGGGTGAAGAGTGACAGAGGAGAAGTTGGGTCTGAAATGCAGTAGGCTGGGTCGGCCGAGAGGGCTTGGATTTCGGAACATCTGAGGCTTGCTGCCAGAGTTACGAGGAAGACAGTTTTCTGGGTCATGAGGTGAAGTGAACTGTCTTGCATGGGTTCATATGGCTCATCCATAAGGGATTGTAAGACGAGGGATACATCCCAATCGGTTACGGTTCGTCTAGTTGTTGGCCGTTCATTTTCAAAGGAGCGTAGTAATGCCGAGATGCGGTAATCGTCAAGCAGTTTGGTTTTGTTTTGTTTGCTGCCTTAAAAACGGAGTTTAATGCTGAACGGTGGACAAGGATTGCTGAACCTTTCAGTTTGTCGATGTTAAAAAGGTCGCTGAAGAACTTCAGGAGGTCTGGTAAAGGGGGGTCGATTGGATTAGTTTTCCTTGTGATACACCAATGAATCCATTTTGACCAGTGGCTGTCGTACATGCGGTTTGTTGAGTCTCTGGTTGCCTTTGAAGCGATGCGTTCGGCCTCTTCGCGATGAATTCCAGCCTTCTTGAGAAGTTTGACAATAGTAGCCACCCGTGTAAGTTGAGGTTTGCCAGATTCGGGTGTAGTTTTGACCCTTTCTGTTGAGATAGAAGATCTGGTAGAAGAGGCAGACTTCTTGGGTTGTTGACTACTAGGTTTAGAAGGAGTGGAAACCATGGTGCTGATGGGCAGAGCGGGGCTATTAGCAGGAATAGGTTCTGGCTTTCTTCGATCATCTGAAGTACCTGTGGTAGCAGTTCGAAGAGTGAAAATAGGTAGGTGAAAGTAGGTAGATTGGTCCATGGGAAAGTCAGGGCATCCACTGCCATTGCGTTCTCGTCCGGACTTGAGCTGATGTAGTGGGGAAGTCTGGCATTGTGCTTCATGGCGAATAGGTCTAGCATTGGTGTGCCCCAGATGTTGAAGAGATATTCGCAGATGGATTTCTTGAGGCACCATTTGCCCGATAGTGGTTTCCGGCGTGACAGAGCGTCTGCAATCACATTCCTGTTGCCCGGAATGTGAAGAGGCAGCAGGGTGATGTTGTTTGGAATGCACAGGTTGAAGAATTCGGAAGTCAGGCTGTGCAGGGATCTTGATTTTGTTCCACCTTCCTTGCAGATGTAAGCCAGGGCTGTCGTGTTGTTGGCTTGAATCTGGATTACTTGGATTTGAATTTGTGGCAGGAAGTGGTGGAGTGCTAGGAGAATTGCACACAGTTCGAGAATGTTGATATGTTTCTTGTTTGTCGCTGGCCATGAGCCTGATATTTCGAGGTTGTTTAGGTGGGCTCCCCATTTTTCTTTGGATGCAGCGGTGAAGATGAGATGGTCGGGTGGGGGTTCGTGGAAAGGCATTGACTTTGTGAGGTTTGTGATGTCTGACCACCAAAGGAGAGTTTCGAAGGGAAAGTCTTTGTTGAAAGGTATCTGTTTGTCTGGGTAATTTTGACTGATTGACCAGTTGTCTATTCGGTGATGGTGAAGGGTCCTGACCATTCATCGGCCGTAAGGGACGAGGCTTGCCATGGTGCCCATTTTCCGAATTAGAGAGTTGAGTTCCCGGGGTGAAAAACTTGTTTGGTTGCGGAAGAGGCGTATGTGATGTAGGAGGTCTTGAATGCGATCCAATGAGGGACAGATTTTCCCTGATTGTAGATTGAATGGGACCCCGAGGAAGGTGAAGAATTGAGCAGAGTCAATCTTGATTTTGCTAGGTTTACTCTGAAACCCAGTTGATTGAGTTAGGAGATCGTCCTGTCTCTGTTGAGTTCGAGCTCATGTGGGTCTGGGTTGTTGAGTGCCCAGTCGTTCAGGTAAGCGTTGGCTTGGATTTGTTGCTGGTGAAGGTTTGCAAGAATTGGTTTTTAGAACTAAGGTGAAAATACGTGGTGCAGCATTTAACCCTTGAGAGGAAGGGCTTTCGTTGGAACGGTTGGGCGGGTTGGTGGTTGTAGTCCAATTATCCGTCGGAGGATGGGGGTTGGGTTGTCTGTTCTTATGAAAGGCCCGATTTGATGAAACGTTCTGCCGATGAGGCTTAGATTTTCTGGAGATGTCCAGGTGTGACGCAAGAGTCGGGATTAGGCCTCGGAAGAGTGTGTCAGATTTGTGGATTGGTTGGTTCCGGAGTCGATGGTGGGTCGAGACGTTGAGGTTGTTGGCCAACGAGAGGACTATTTCCCGAAGGGGAGGGTGTTGTTGAATAAGGCCCTGGTTGCCCAATTGAGAGAGTGAAAGGTCGCAAAGCTGGCTTTTTGGAAGAGTTGCGAAATTAGGGATGAAAGGTTACGGATTTCTTCCAGGCTAGAATCAGGTGAAAGCTTCTCGCAAAGTGTGCTGACGGCAGTGTTAAGAACGTCAGCCTGTGATGCTGCCCGTAAGCTCAGGCGGAGGCATTTGTCAATCTCAAAAGGATGAAAGTTTAAATTTCAGCTTTCTTTGGGATGGAAAGAGCAGTTTCGAAGTCCATCTTCCCCGCATAGAAATTCACATTCTGCGTAAGTGTCGAAATTTCGGGGATTTGTGGCGCCGTTGTCAAGTGGACGAAAAAAAACTTTTCCACGGCCAGCGCGGGGAGCCAGAAGTTCTTTGTCGAGGATGAAGGGGTCGCCTTTCCCAAGCAGGGAACCACCATTGCGAAGCAGGCAAGTCAGTAGTGTGGTCGACTCGCCGAGAAGGTTGCAGGGTTTAGCGTCTTTTTCACGGAGAGCGAAGCCAAGTCCTGTGTTGAGTCTTCTGTTGATGACGGGGGCGTCAGCAGTTTGTGATGGCTTGAAAAGAAAGCAGTCCGGGACTGTATCATCCACACTCTTCAGGAGTGATGCTAATGGGATCGTAGGATCATCAGCCAGGTCGTCTGGAAAGTGGATTCTCTTCTGGGACGCCGGTTGGTGCAGCGATGAAAGCAGGTTTTGAACTGCCGGAGCCGTGGGTTGGATTGCCGGGAGGATCCTCGGCACAATTGGTGGATCGGAGGTCTTTCGTTTCTTGGCTGGATCGGGTGGGGATTGAGGGCAGCGTTTGTGGCTTTCATGGCTAGTGGCCAACGTAACCCAATCATGAGTGTGGACAAAACGGGTGGAAGACGTGCACGACGGTGGCGGCATCGGGTTGTTGGGCTTTTTTTCGTCACTGTGGTGAACGTCACTGTGGGTGAAGCTACGGCCCCCTGCAGGAAGAAGCTAATTGAAGGTCCAAGGGAGAGTTGGGGGCCAGCGGCGGGTTGGAGACGGCAGCAGCACGGCGAAGGATTTTCTTAGCCTTGAGGTAGTTGTCTTTCGCCAATTGGACATCCCGTTGTAGCGATGAAAGATCTAATGGCACGGTGGGAGGAGTTCTTTGGCCCGCTTGGAGCGGCGACTCGTCTCGGCTGTCTACGGCGATGAAAGGAGCGTCGATGGCGGATGCGCGAAGGAAAGGCCCAACAACGGCAAGGTCTAGCGCCGACCGAGAGTGAAAGGCGGAGTAGGAGCATGAGGGCGAGTGACAGGAGAAGCGGAAGCTTCGGGTGCGGCAGCCATCCTAGGTAAATCCAAATTCCGACGAAAGGCGTGAAACCAAGGGACGAAGTGACAGGTAGGCACCTCTGGAGGAAAATGAATGCCGAAAGCCTTCGTGCTCTCGCTTTTATAAGGGAGGACTGCACCGTGCATGTGCAGTGGGGCGATGCAAGCCGGCATCTGCACAGCCGAAGAAACCTCTAGGGGACATTCCATTGGGGACAATGTAATGCAAAATTAACAGGTTAATATGTTTTGGCAAATAAGAAAAAAACTATCAACACCAAATATCTTAATACCTATTTCAAATAGCTATTCTAAATTTAAACAAAAAACTTTAGTTCTCCTGAGCCCATGAACCCGACCTTGGAGCTAGCGCTCACCCCCATCCCCCCCCCCATGACACTTCCCCCCACGCCCCCCCCCTCCCCCCTCGGCATGTGCTCCGAACTTATCCACCCACATAGACAGGAACCAAAACCGCAGGGGGAGGGAAGGGGCAACTTTCCACCGTCCTCCTTTGCTGCTCTTTGACCTAAGCATTAACCTAATCTCTGTCTCCCATATTAATGAAAAAATTGTTACGTCTTCAATCTCCGTCGTTTTTTAATGTTTTTACACGAAATCTGGTATACAGGCTAATAAAAGCTTATTAAAATCCTCCCGATCAGGTCGGAAATACGGACATAAGCTGAAATCAGGAACAGCCTTGTTTGTCTTAAACCAGTTGTATTAGTGTTTGTCTTGGTGTTAAGAAATTTTTGTATAACGCTCTCCGCTGACCAGACTATTTGCTCTGTCCACTGAGCTCCGAAGTTGTGTTGCGGCAATGTGGGACGCCGTGCAGACTTCGAAAACTGTGGCTAAGTCTGGATTTCTGTTTTTTTTTCCTGCTCAACGTACCAATTGTGAGTTTTCATTAATTCAGGGAAAATCAAGTCCTTAGCACCCCACTTTAAAATACCGAAACTTGAGGTAAATTGTTTACGTACCCTAAATGCAGCCGTCTGTTAATGACACTTAAAACTTGGAACTATTCCTTTGGGCGTTTAAACACATCCCCCCCCCCCCCCCACACACACACACCCCGTTCCGTCGATCGCCTGTTTATCTGCGTTTTAGTCGTGGCAACATCATAGATTACAAAGTTCTAGATCACATCCTGCATCTTCCAAGCGTACGTGAGGCCCTAGCGTTAGCTGCGGCTACTAATACCTCTCGTATTGCTTTTGCCTCCATGATGCCTCGCGCGCAAAGCATTAGCAGAGGCGTTAGTAGCCGCAGCTACCGCTAGGGTCTCGTGTAGGCTTGACAGAGGTAAGGTCATACGATATTTAGTTAACTTCCTATTCTGTCGCAACATACCACTGTGAAAATCCTCCAGACAAAAACTCTAGCGTTTGGTGCTAAAGGTTATGTGAAAAGACGTTAAAGGCACATCCGGCCTGCCTTATAACAGCAACGCTCAGATCTCCACCTGCGCATGTTACTATCGCACCATTTCACGGGACTTTGCGTAGGATACAAGGACAACTGAGATAGCTGCGTTCCTCGCAGCAAGGAGCGTAGCCATACTATCTCAGCTGGCTTTGGGAATAGGACACGAAACAGTATCAAGTTAAAGATTGTGTCGTCACAAACCGGAATGATTCTCGTGTTTTAACATCACAATTTATAATTTTTTTATGCTATTATCTTATACGCAAACATAATTTTAATTTTTACCGCATTAGTCTTTTAGATTTTTGATCTGATGGGAATTATTAGCAAACCATTAAAAATTAGTACATGCACACACACAGATGAAACGTCATGGTCATTGTAAGCACGCAAAGGATCATATAATCGCAGGATGCAGTTCCCAATGTTCAACAGAATATCTCCTAAACGCCACATTTCAAAACGCCTTTAGCTAGGGATTGACTAACGGTCAGTAAATGGACCTTTGGGGCCGTACTTGATGTGGAGGATCGAGAAAAATGGCGCTGGTAGGAATGTACCTTTACAATGTGCACTTGTGCCGGGTGGTAATCACTGATAAGTAACACCTCGTTGCCTGTTGACATTGGATGGGTGGGTTATTCGGGTCATTAGCTCACATTCTTTTGAGTGGCTCATTTGGTGAGAGTCCTTAACCCAGTTTTGACTCGAGACACAGTTTGACCCAAGGACTCAAAGCTACCCACAATCTGATACAACTCACTTTGAAATTGAATGCACTAATCCATCGAGCTAGTTTCGATTGGTATTGTGAGGTTAATTTTGTGATGGCGTTTGAGATAAATAAAAAATAAATAAAAAAAAACAGTATAGACATGACACGAAGAAAAGAGTCAGTGGGTTAGATTGAGTCAATAGTTCACACTGGGTCAGAATGGGTTAAAATCTGTGTCAATGGGACGTACTGGGCCGTGTGGATCAAGTTGGGTAAATTAATCGTAATGGATAAGTGGGTCAGTTGGGCGGTGGGTCAAGTAAGAAAGTGGACGACTGGGTCGTGGGTCAAGCTTTTTTGACCCATATCGTCTTGGTGCAGGCATCTCAGAATAGCAGACCATAAATGACACAAAGCAGAGATGTAACGATCAAACGGTTCTGTTTAGTCACGTGATCGTCGCTGATCAGACGGCGTAGCGTACTCTCCTCGTGGTGACATTGCCATCCCCCCCCCCACATGATAAACATTAAACAATGTGGGCCAGGGCAGGCGACAGGGGATACAATCGGGATACAGCTTAACTGCTGAACGTTTCGATACCCCCAACATTATATTCAAGCAGAATTTCACATTTAATAGTTATGTGCCTTGTAAATTCTTACAATACTTGTAAATGAATTACAAGTTCCATCAATTGCATCTACAAACAAGGAATATGCGTTAGCTTCCGGGGGCTCCCTACTGGGGGAGCTTACGGTGCTCCCCCTGAGCCCCTTCGGAGGTCTCGGCAGAATTCGTCACCTACCCTGATGTGGGCTGACGGGAACAGTGACAATTCAAAATGGCGCATGCAAGCAGCCATCAGCCGTCCAACTTGGATTTAATTTTTTTTTTGTTTCTTTTTTTCTGTTTCTTCCATGCCCCTCGTCCGTCATCATTTTTTCCAATATTTTTGCCTAATGGCCTAGAGTTTTATGTTCGTTGCAGTAAACCAAGAGCAACTACTACCATAATCAATTTTCAGTGAATATTTTCGGTAATGAATTCAGCGTAAACTTTTCCCATGGCTTTGTAATTTTTGTTTTTCTTTCTCGATACTCGGCCATGCGTGAAAATTTTTCTTTTCTTTCGTGTAGCAGTTTTGTTCGACTCGCGTTTGAAGCATAAATTTCGTAAAAAAAAAAATTAAAAAATAGGGAAAAAAATAAAGGTTTAAAAATGTAGCTAATGGCAAGTGCTGTATCTTCGAAATCCATTTCTTTCCTATTTTTTATTTTTTATTTTAGTATGGATGCGAAGGAACTGGATTTGAATGACTTGGTTATAAATTCAGGCGAAGGATTTGTCAGTGTCATTTGCACAACTTTTCTTAAAAACCAGGAAGGGAAGAGAATTTCGTTTCGACCGATTCTTTTTATTTTTTTTATTTTTTTATTTTGGTATTTCAAGAAACCAATAACTCTTGCCTCTTCGAGTTTTTCTGCGCCAAACGTTTACGGCGTCATTTGTATAAAAGTTACAGAAAACTTCAAGTCACGTGTGTGAATGAGTATCCCTCCCTTAGGCTCCTCATACAAGCTCCTTAAGACACGGGGGGAAAAAATGAGAAACTGAATGATTAAAATTATTGCTTCTTATTTTTTTCATCCTGTCGTTTTAAAATGGATCATCCTCCAGTCCGCCGAAGAATGGAGGATTTGATGGAAAAAGGAGATAAATTACAAAAACTAAACGCGGAGATCAATGGATATAGTGTCTGGAAACCCTCGTCTAAAAGTTACTAAAAGTCAGAAACGATGTACAAATTTATTAGTGTGTGAAAATGAGATATTGGCAAAGTCACCGCCAGGACTGCCGGCCAGGGTAGCGTGAGAGGCTACCATGCTCCTTCAGCAGCTATGGGAACTATTCTGGGCAATTCTGGACAATCTTTCGGCCCCTACGATGATCAGTAGTTTCTGGATCGAGTCCCTGGGTTAATGGCACCTCCCTTTACCAGATATTTCTTCTCCTCTAAAAGTCTGGTAATGTTCAAAATTGAGCCGGTTCAGCCATACAAGCATTCAATTGCTTCGGCTGACTTAAGGCTCAAATGAAATTAATTTTAAAAAATAAATAAAAAAGGAACAAACAGGACGTAAAGCCAATTGGGCTCGAAAAGTGATCAATAAATAAAACTATTTACGTTGCCTTTTGGACTTCTGCCTTTGGTTTCAAAGGTCGTGGGTTCAATTCCCGCTCCGACAGTTTGATATCTACGTCCAAAAGGCAACGCAAATAGGTTCGCATCTGTCTTTAGTATATAAGTATACTTTAAAGGCAATTTTGATTTAATTTGACTTGATTTATTTAGGAAATAAATCGGATTTTCTTCTGGCCCCACAACCACAATAGAAAATAACAACAACAAAACTGAGATTTCGAAATAAAATAAAGGAAATTCCATTAAAGTGGCAAACGTGTGTAAGGTACCACTTTTTTCCACAAAATTAAAATAAATGACATTCACACGGAATGTGCTACCAAATTTTGTTTGCCACAGAATAACACAATAAAAGCAAAACTACTTTACACAAATCCCACGTACTTGAATAATTATTGTGAAGTAGAGGATACAATAAAATTAAAAATTAAAATTAAATTTAGTCGTTTTTGCTCAAAGTAAAAAGTTGGAAAACTGCCGTACGGTAATTATTTAAGGCTGCTTTGTGGTAATGGAGTATAAGAGCTTCGTAATTTAACAAAAACCCGGTAAACGGCGATTACAGTGGTTTTGCAAAGACATTTCAAGAAACAAAATCACACCTGAACCACCAGGAACACAGTTCACAGTTCTACTTGAATTTTCGGAGAAAACACCGTTCTTCTTCTTCAGAAATACACGCACAACGCGGAGGAAAAATGAGTTCTCACATTACCATTCGTAAACAAAAATTCGAAAGGACGCGCGTGGAGAAGCAGATCACTGATCTAAGCAAATTTATATAGATCAGTGGTCTGTTTCTCCACGCGCGTCCTTTCGAATTTTTGTTTACAAATGGTGATGTGAGAACTTATTTTTCCTCCGTGTTGTGAGTGTATTTCTGAAGAAGGAGAACGGTATTTTCTCCGAAAATTCAAGTAGAACTGTGAACTGTGTTCTTCCTGGTGGTTCAGGTGTGATTTTGTTTCTTGAAAAGAGCTTCGTAAATAGTCTTAAACCATCTAGGAATGTACAACTGGTCGTTCCTGACTGCCCTTATATTTTTCATTACTAATGCATTGAGTCCTTCCTCACAGATAATGTAAGCGATCCAGAGCAAGTTCACCAAACGTCTTCCACTTATGCACGCTAAATCGTATCCAGATCGTTTGCGGGCCTAGTTACTTGATAGTCTGGAGCTTAGCAACATCAAGGTAACGCGATATCATATTGTGTTTTAATTGTGGTGAGGCACCCATCAAGGTGGTGGTGGTCTGGTCTTGCGGACAGCCGAGCAGTTCCCAAAGAAGGGGTCATAACTGGCGGGCCCAATCGTCCAGTGCATGCGATGTAAACCTCAATTTCTCACCCGTTTTGAAGCTCTCAGACCTGCTACAACAATGCAGCACCGTCGACAGGATCGCAACAATGGACGAGGACGAGGAGTGCCGGGATCCACGGCAGAGAAGCTGGTATCTTGGATCCCAGCACACCACTTTGATCCCAGCCCCCGATTGTGTAAAATGAAAAGCAGAAGAAAACAAACAAACACATAAAAAAAAACATAACAGATAAAAAAAACGTTCAACAATTCACTTTTTACAAACGTTGGTTTCCATTAAATGACAAAAAAAGAAATGAAGCAACCGAATACAATCAATTAAATGGAACAATTTTTGTAAACAACACCAATTCAAACGTAAAAAAAAAATTCGTTCAAGAATTCATGTTAATTACAACATTGCAACCGCTTTCAGAATTAAACGTTGCTCTTTTCGTTGCGTGTAGCATTGTGTCTTAACGAATATTCTACACAAACTTCCATTTGTTGTTTTAAACGCAACAATGTATTCCACTCGCGCTCACTTGCGCTCAACAATGTACCGTCGGACTGATAACTTCAAAACGGGTGAGAAGAAGGATATTGCCCGCTTTCCTCATGCTGGAATCCAACAGTGGCTCGGGCGCTATGCGCCCTCGACATTGTTATATCCCAGCACTCGGAAAGCGGGCGATATCCTATACAATACTCGTTCTTGCCCAGACTTGGGCGGGTGCGGAATGCACTCCCAAATAAGGTTGTGTGGAAATTAACAAAGTTACTCCTTTGAATTCATACTTTTTGTCGGGGGGGGGCCCCCCCCCGACCCAGAGAGGTTTTCCACTGTTTTTTTTTTTTTTTGGCGATTTCCGCTCCTCTTACGCGTAGTTGTAAACTGGATTTTTTTTTTCCAGTAGTGTTCCTATGAAAGTCTTTATAGACACAAAACGCTGTAAATAATATTAAGGAAAATTGGAAATTATCGAAAATTATACACTAGAAATAACGTAAGTTCAGTAAGCCACCTTTATACACTTACGTTTCGTCGGAGTGGCACGACCCGGATTCGAACCCGCTACCCAGATCACTTCCATAGCGACTTAATCGCTACGGCCACATCCTCCATAGCCAGCGCACAACTGTAACTTCCCGGATTAACCTTTAAAAAAAGAGTAGGCCCCAAAACCGACTCCTGTGGAACACCAAACAAAAAAATTCCGTAAAAATTCCTGAATTCCGTCTAAATTTTTGTGCATGTTCTTCGAATGATTAGATATCCGTTTTAGGATGTTGTGGCTCTTTCTTGTAAATCCAAGCTTTTCTGCTAAACTTGTAGGCAGTGGCGTAACTAGTTGGGGGTGGGGGGCAAAGGGGCGATTCGCTCCCTGTGAAAGATTTTGAAGGCTTATTCGACAAATTGCCCGAGTCACTTTCTACATAGGCCTAGCTAAAAATCTTGACTCTCATGAAGACGTATTTTAAACGGTAACACAATTACTAACTCCACATTTTGCTTAAAATTACCAACATTTCTAACAAAGTATCATGAGTGTTTAAAAAGTAAGTGTCTAGCATGAAAAACTGAAAAATGTACATTACAATTTTTTTATGCGTATGCAGTCAGCAAAACTGATTTTATAAAAATGTTTCTAACGGCACTTCACAAGGCCACAAAATAGCAAAAATGCGTCTGCGTCCAGGGCCGCTGGGGAGCTCATAGCACTCCCCCCAGACTGATCCCCTAGCTGTTATTGGTTGCTCCCTCCACACGATTCAGCTAAATGGCTAGGGTTGCCCCCTCAGTCACGACAAAACCCTATTTACGCCACTGCTCGTAGGTATATAGTTCTAATTCCTTTCGTACACACACAAAGTTGAGACCAAAGAATCACAGCCGACGGCAGCCCGATCTTGTTAGCCGAAGAGCCTACAAACCAGACAAAGCAGCTAGACACCGGCGTGCCGGCCAAGCCAATCTTAAGCCCACGCTTACTCACGACTATACAAAAGAAACGAACTATAAAAGCGGAAAGAGGCTTGATGTTTATCAACATGGAACCTTACCCATTTTCTAGCTATCAAGCCTCTTTTATAGCTCCTTTCATTCATGCTCGACTCCAGCACTTTACAGCCGTTCAAGTCAACAAAAGAGGCTCGAGCAGCAATTTAACGAGAACGTTTATGTGTTTAGTAGGTTCAACAACGGCCGTATAAATTAAAGCTAGCCCGATTCTCAAACAACCTCCAAGCACACTCCACGGAAAACACAGACGCACACAAAAAAGTAGGCCGTTAAAAGAAACTTTATTTTAAAGGGGGATCTTCACCGTTGGCAATATATTTAAATCGTTAAAAAAAAGGATGTAAAAGAGACTGCGTTAAGAATTTTTCTTTGGTTTTCAGGGAGCAGGCCATCACCGGCAAGAGGTGGGGGGGGGGAGGCCTACAAAATGTCTTCTTTAACCAGGGTTCGCAGTTCGGTACCTAAACGTCATCATCCCGGACCTTCCAAGTTTTTTTCCAGGGTCAGAAGCGCCATTTCCACGCCATTATGAGCGCAGCGTGTCTTGAGTCCTGTAAGTATTTTACGAGCGGCTACATCCTCCTGGAGGGAGCGGCTTTAATCTACAGCCGCCATTGTTTTTGTAACCATCTAGGATACCAACAAGGTGCTCTGCTATCGAAAACATACAATCGATTAGCTGTATTCGTTCTGGGCGAACTCAAGATAGGCCGCGAATACTATAGGCTCATGTTTCAGTCTTGACAATAAATTTATTTATTTAACTACTTATTTACAGTGCTCGGAGTGGGGCTGAAATTTGAGCCGGTATATATCGCATGGACATGCACTATGTGCTCCCATCTTCGAACCCGATTTCACTAAAAATCTGAAGACTTTTTTCTAAATTGTTTCCCCGATTTTCGACTCTTAAATATTTAGTTGGGGGAAAACGATTTAAAAAATTTTAGAACCTAAAAAAATCTATATTACTCAAATTGGTAAAAAAGAAATAATAATATCTCGATTACTTGGGTAAAAAAAATCAAAAAACCTGCTATATTCCAACGCAACAACATTAGCCAAGTTTAGC